>APFE030504270.1:29031-88225 GCA_000404065.3 Pinus taeda
GTAAGTTAAGTGATTATTTTAAATACGTATTTTTTTTACTAAATTTATATATGAATTTATTTAAAATTATTTTTTTTTGTGAGTATAATACAATTTAAAATTGTAATGATATTTTTAAAATCACGACTCAATTTATTCATGGTTATATGTGATCAAATTGTCACTTGTTTATAATCCATAGTGACCATACTCAGTGTTATTGTTATGCATTTATATCTATCACTCTTTTACATTTTTATAATATTTTTTGGAATAATGACATCTTCTTTATGGTAGTTTTCCCTATCAAATAATTGGGAATTCCCTCAAAGCTCTATTTTCATGTGCCTCTTCCCAAGCCCAAGATCAAGAAGACTTATCATTTGCAATTTTTAATACAACATCTTTTAATCACTTAGTGCGATTGTTCCTTAAGAATTAAGAATTGATATTTGTGTGGCTGAAAAATATTTCCAACAAGTTTCACATAACAATGAAGAAGACAATAATCACCACAAAATCTAATCTCCAAAGTCAAACCTTTCCCTTCCAAAAACTACATGCTCTAAATAACAATCTAACTAAGTAATATTACATCAAATCGTAACCTACAAATATGTAATGAGACTACATTATATTTCCAGGGGGCACCCCATAATGTGTAGCCAAACATAACAACCCAAGACTAAGAGCCTATTGCTTTATTTCCTTTCACATCTCCCTTTCTTTTATTTTCTTTTTTTTTTTAATTTTTGTCATTAGCCAATGTCGGTGAACTATTCTTCAATTTCCATCATGAGTTGATGTTTGAGAAAATAGGGACTATTTAAAAGCATGCTCTAGCATACAAATCACCATCAAATCATCCTAAGAATTCTTCACCCATTATACTAGTTGTTTGTTCTCCTGTTCTACTTTATTTCTTTGATGTCAAAGATATTCCTACCACATGGTCTGTAAACCCTGTTAAATTCAATTCTCTTTCTAAATTTTCCTTCATGTCCTTAATTGTTTCCTTGGGTTTCATAGAGACACTCCTTTGGTTTTTCGTTAATTTATCCTTTTCATGCTCTACTTCAGAGGCACTTCAAACAATTTTTTGAGCCCATTACAAAATTTCCCAAGTTGTTCATTCCCCTACAAGGCTTTCTTCTTGAACATCCATTATGGGTGGAGGTAACATCATTTGGCCCTTTATTTGCATTAATTTTCATGTATTCTATTCTCCACGATGGATCAATTCCCCCAAATTTCACTAGCCATTTTTTTCTACCAAGGATACATGACTAACTAGGGTGGGAGGGATGTGTCTTTCATTTGTTTTTCCATTTGAATAGTTTCCAACAATACAAAAGGATTTTGGCTAATACTTTTATTTGGCTCACTTCAAGATTTGATGGTAAATATTCATTTATTTTAGCTTTTGTTCAGTAATTGGAATTCTTCTAATTTGGAAGGAACCTACGTCTTTAGAAAAAAATATTGTGGAAATTGACATATTCATGATAGTTTCTATATTTGAATGGGGATACCTTTTATTCCAATGTTTTCTCATTATTTTGATAAGCAATTTGTATCTCCAATACTTCTAGCAGACATTCTTCAATATCTATTTTAAGTACTTGTATAAGCAAGCGACAAATTTTCTGAGATGATGATTTTCTTGTTAGAATCTAGTGATTTTTTTCAACAAAATTGAGAATGGGAGTGTTTGAATAATTTTTTAATGGTGGAAATGGATTTAGCACCCTGAAGAACCCCTAGAGAACCTAAAATTTTGAAGCTTAATAGCTATAACTTGAATTTCCAAAAATTTCCATTGGATTTCATCAAGATTGTGTTAGAAAAATCATTCTTATCTAGGCGAAATTGTTTTTTTATAGATTGTGCTTTATTTTAATAGAGATTTGGAAAAAAAAGTACAACCATTAAGACTTACTCAAAGCTATATGTACACATGTCTAAATATTTCCCCTATTGCTTCGAGGGTCTAAAAAACCATACATCAAGGAGGAGGTGTGGTAATCGACGATCCATGCCAAGAATGCAACATAAGCGCTCCTCTTTTAGATCAAATTCGAGGGACCATCTATTTATATATAGTCCTCAAAATTCCAAAAGCTATGGGTCAATATGAAAGATTTGATCTCTATCCTCTTTGAGCTAGAATATCTAAATGCATCCTTTGTATTGAGAAGCCACTAAAATTGTGTTGATGATTCCAAGGATTTGGTATTTAGTGAATCTCCATGAGCTTCTAACCCAATTATCAAGGAATAACAATTATTTTGTCTTTAAGGCTACAAAAAACATACAAAACTTAGGATTATTTCTCATTTCTTAATAATATAACATTATAATATTTTACATTAGCCAATTTACCTTTGTAAGGGATACAAGAAACAATAAAAGGATAGATTTAGCCTATTTTGACTTATTTCCAATGTTAAAAATGATTTTTTTAAACAAAATAATGTATTAGTGCTTAGAATTCACTATTATCCACTTCCTAACAAGTTATATGTTAGTACAGATCTAATATTTTATGAAGGAGGATATGGTAACAAGGATGACGATGCGAACATGGTGATTACTTTGCACATAAAGAATTTAGTCTTTGATGATAATAAACAAACAAGTCAACCATCTATAGTAAGTAATACAATCTCACCTTTAATGACTTTATTTTCAAAGGTATCTACATCTATTACATCACAAAATAAACTTGGAAAAAACATTATAATGAACATCATCCATCATAGATGTTGGATGAAGATCTTACAGGAAGAATTAAAGGGAAAGAAACAAGGGAAAAATAAAATGAGATGGAAAATTATGCTATTCTCTATTATGCACATGATAAAACCTTTTAATTTTAAAGAAGCTTATACTAATGATCCATGGTTGCATGTCATAGAGGATTAGATTCCACAAGTTGAGAAGAATGATACACAAGACTTAGTTTATCTCCTTTTTGGAAAATATACTATTGGAGTAAAGTGGATTTATAAGCTAAAATTCAATATGGATGGAAATATTTCAAAATATAAGGCATGATTAGTTGCAAATGGATATGTGCAAGAAGAAGACATTAACTCTGATGATCAATTTGTGATCTAGGAGGATATGGATGGAAACTCACCTATTCCACTCAATCAAAGCATAGTTCTCCATCTTGGAAGTTTTTCTATAGATTTTCCAGTCTTGAACTTCTAGGGAGGTTTTAAGGCCCTAAATGACATTTTTTGATGTGGTGGGGCACATGTGGTAGCCACGAGATCTAGCATTGGCCTCTTCAGAATGTGTAATTGATGACTATACCTTTCTAGTGGGTTGTCTAGTGGACCAAATAGAGATCATGTGCAAACGTTATGGCCCCAGGAAATTTATGTACCAACTAACCCCATCGAGGCCAATAAACCTTTTAGTGTTTCATATCCTAGGGTTATATTTTTGATGTTTTTGGTTTCATCATTGCTATATATTAGAAATAACATTTTGGCCTCATTGTAATGCATCCTAAGTGAGTGTGCATAGTTATCATATGAGTCGGTTGCTCTATTCTTTGTCAATTGTATGTATTTTTCTAGCTAGGTGCTCTACAAAACTTCAACTATCTCTTGTTTTCTATTTATATTTTATTTAAGAATTCTATTAAAACGAACAAAGTTCTATGTTTAGATTTTATTTTTTCCCTTATGTTATTTAATTTATAGGGTTGGGTCGAAGACTTTGGGTGTGATTTGGAAACAACAATATAAGTCATTTTCTCTCACTTCCTTCATAAAATGGGGAGGGAGGGACACATATTTAATATTTTATTCCTCTTTAGTACTTCCAAAAATCTCAAAATGATTATGGATGGGACCTATATTGGTCATAGCTTGAAAACTGGTGATATCCAAACATTCTTGTCTCCCTTTATTTGGTTTTCCATTCATTTTTAGATATTTTTAAATCCATTTTATAATACCTACTCGTTTGGAAAAAAATAACATGGAAAGATATATATTCATGACAATTGTTATCTATGAATGGGAGTCTCTCATAATCAAATGTTTTCTCATGATTCTATTGATCAATTTATATGTCTATCACCTTTTGGAGCCATTATTTAAAGGTTAAGAGCTTGAGTGGGCCTAATGGTTAAGAGCATGCGTTTCCACCTAAGAAGCCACATGTTCGAAACTAGAGCGAGGTAGAGTATATATGCCTTCGTAGACTTAGCAATGAAATCATCGCGCGGAGGTCGGCCTCTTGTCCCACAATCAAGGGGGTCTCATACACCAATTTGGTTTATGACTTGGCCATGACCTTAAAATTAGATAATAATAATAATAATAATAATTAAAAAATTGAGATTTACGTTAACAAATATTTGGATGCAAGTATATAATGGAAATATGTGTTTGATGTTTTTTCACACATCTCTTAGGTCTTTCCCCTATTGTTTTCATAGTCTCAATGTCACATACATAAAATCCACATTCCATGATTGAGACAAAAAAGAAAATGTAGTCTCGGAGAGAGCCCACTATGATGTTTATGGACACTTCTCAAAAACTTCAACTACCATACATAAATGCTATGTTATTTTTATTGATTCTTTCTCAAGAAAATGTTGGATCTTCTTCATGCAGAAGAAGGATCAAACGTTCTCAAAATTGGTAGAATTCAAGGCAATAGTTGAGAAAGAGATGGACAAGAAGGTGAAGGACCTCAAGATTGAAAATGGAGGTGAATATGTTTTGAATGAATTCAAGGAATTTTGTGCCAAAAAAGGAATTCGAAGAGAATTGACATCTCCCCACAACCCACAATAGATGGGGTAGCTGAGAGAAAGAACTTGAGAATTGTGGGAGATAAAATAGCTATGCTACATGACCAAGGCCTACCAATGCATTTGTGGGGAGAGGCATGGAACACAACACTCTACTTGCAGAACCAGAGCCCTCATCAAATTCTTGCTATGATTACATCAGAGGAGGATTTCTCGGGGATAAAGCTAAAAGTGTCTCATTTAAAAAAAAAATGGATCCTCTATTTTCTGCCATATCTCCAAAGATTTGAGAAAGAAACTTGAGCCTATAGTAGAATTCAGAGCTTTTGTTGGTTACACCAAACCTCCACACAATTACCAGGTGTACTTACCTCCCCTCAAAATGAAATTTATGAAAAAGGATGTAAATTTTGATGAGGAGAAAGCAATGAAATTCTCTCTTGAGAGGGAGCTTCAAATTGCACCAGAAGAGAAGATTTTAGCTCCAAAGGAGGAGCCTCAAGAAGTTGTGGAGTAGCCACAAATGGAGGAGTAGAGAGGAGGTAGAGTGGTGACATCCACTCAAGTAGAACCATCCAGAGAAGTAAGAAAGAGAACCAGGGAAGCTAATAGCTTGGTACAGGATGCGAGGGAGAATGTTAGAGCTCCTTCAAATTTGTTTAAGGAAAGGAGGTTCTCTGAGAGGTACACTAGCTACATTTATCAATTGACTGAGCTTGTAGAGATTGAGCCATCTTATTTTGAGGAAGAAGTTGAGAAAATAGTTTGGTTTTATGCAATGGTGGAAGAATATGAATCCATCATGAAGAAATAGTGTTTGGGAAGTGGTCCCAAGACTGGAAGATAAATTAGTTGTGGGTTCGAGATGGATCCTTAAGGTTAAGCATGTAGTAAATAGAAGCATAGAGAAGTATAAGGCTAGACTTTGGCCAAAGGATTCTCTCAAGTTGAAGGAATTGACTATGAGGAAACCTTTTCTCCCATAGCAAGTTATTCGTCCATTAGATCAATTCTTGTATTGGTTGCGTAGATTGGGTGGAATATCCACCAGATGGATGTAAAAATAACATTTCTCAATGGTGTTATTAAGGAGGAAGTGTACATAGAGAAACCAAAAGTTTTTGAGAAACTTTATCAGGATTCTCATGTGTATAGACTCAAGCGAGCATTATACAATCTCAAATAGGCACCTCGAGCTTGGTACTCTCAGATCGATAGTTATCTCACTAGATTGGGCTTCAACAAAAGTGAAGCGAATGTGAAACTCTATCACATTTTGGTATAAGGTAAAGTTATTATCATTGTTTTATATGTTGATGATTTAATATTAACAGGTGATGAGCAACTGACCATCTCATGAAAGGAGGACCTTGCAAGGGAATTTGAGATGAAATACATGGGTCTCATACACTACTTCCTCATGATGTAAGAATGGTAAGGTGATGGAGAATTTTTCATGTATCAAGGCAATAAATCCAACTAGATACTACATAGATTATGCATAGTGAGTTGTAAGCCCATGGAGGCACCTATAGTGACACACTAGAGGAAGGAGAATGCCACTTTAGGTGAAGAGGTCGATGCTAGCATTTACTGGAAGCTAGTGGGTTCACTGATGTATCTTGTGAACACACAACCAAATATGTTCTATGTAGTTAACCACTTGAGCCAAGTAATGGTTAGGCCGACCAAATTGTATTGGAAGGCAGCTAAGCATGTTTTATAGTACCTCAGAGGCACTACTCAGTATGGATTATTGTATAGGTAGACAAAGGGAGTGAAGCTTATGACTTCTAAAATACAAATTGGGCAGGGAGTCCATTCAATTGAAAGAGTAAATCATGAGAAATTTTTAATGTTGGGCCCGCAATAATTTCTTGATATAGTAAGAAGCAGAGGTTTGTGGTTCTCAACTCGATAGAAGCTAAATACATGGCTACAAGTCAAGCAACATGTAAGGTGATATGGATGAGAAATATACTTGTGGGATTGCTTGTTCAGGATATGTATCCAAATCTGATGTATTGTGATAATCATATTTGATTAAGATATTTGAAAATCTAGTATTTCACGATCAAACCAAGCATATAAATATCTGGTATAATCATTTACGAGACTGTGTGCAAATGAGGATAATGTTTCTATAATACATTCTGATATAGGAACGATATGATGACAACTTGACAAAGGTTTTTTCAAGAGGGAAGTTTGAATTCCATAGGTGCAAGATACAGGTGTTTGAAAATCCCTTTATTGCTAAGAGGGATTTTTGAAAAATATGTAGCAAGAAAAGTTCAATTTGTCTTAGCCTTGGTCAAAATCTGAAAATTTGAAATTTCCACATCAACAAACAACTTGGAGGTAGTTAATTGATGTGACATATCTCTTGTCACTCAGTTAGCTCAGTAAATTTGAGTTAAAGGGCTTGGAGTTTAGTTATTCATATGTGATTGCTAATTTGTAGCAGTCTAGTTCAATTATTTCTAGTTGTACTTAGTTGTACTAATTCTAATTGTTGATAGAACTAGTTGGATGTCAGCTTTGTAGTTGGGTAACAATCTAACTCGATGATCATCTAGTTAAATGATCAATTAACAAAAAAATTAGCTCATGCATGCAAGGAATTAGAATTTCTTAGTTGTGGTGGAGATTCCAAGGCAGTGTAACATCAGCTGTAGATTGGTCTTAAGTGTATAGATCTTGCATGAAATCAATGATCAATCCTTGAGAATTGTGCAATCAGTTTGGAGGAAATTCCTAAATAATAGGGGAAAATTTCCTCAAGAATTGCTCAAGAAAATAGGAGCTCAAGTGGAGTCATAAATTGATTAATTTTGGGTCAGAGCTTTTCATAGAGTAGAGAGAATAGTTATTCACTTGCAGGTTGATCTTGGAGTGAGAAATAAATTATAATACATTCTCTATTCATCTGATTAATGCAAAAATGCTTAAGGGGATTTTACCAGTTGGTTTCCCCTAGATAAATCTAGGTACTTGTGTATGCGATTGATGCATGTTTGCGAATGTTGTTCTAAATTGTGAATTAATTTCTATATAGTTGTAGATTGGAATTGTGTCTCTTGATTTAGATTAAACTTCCTGAGAAGTTGCAATTCTACCACCATATTTCTTAGTTACATGTGGTGATTACATAGAGAAATGAAAATTATAGAGTTTTGTCGTGGATTAAGAAATTATTTTAAATTACAAAGTTAAAATGGGTAGAAATTTACTTACTTCAGGATGCGTTTATAAATTGGGATCATTGTGCATTTAGAAACTAGGAGTATTATTTTGTTTTCTTAGATAAATTTTTTTCTCAAAATTCAGTGTTGCATAAGATCACAACTTCGAATTTTAATTGGGTCTAAATGGCATTTATAAATATCATATGAAAAATACAAAATCTTGAACATAAACAAATGTAGTATTTGGAGATGTATTTTAGGCTTAATTGGAAATCAAGGATGTATTTTGCAAGAAATCATGAATGTGAAAGACGACCAATGGTTGAATGATGATAATTTTTTTTCTCTTTGCACAGTGAAAGTTCTCTACACAAGCATTTGTTAATAGTTGTATGGGGGTACAAGTGATTTTCAAGGTGGGAGGTGTAGGGGGCATTTCTTTGGTTAGTGCTCTAAAAAATATTACTAGTGCATTTATTTTCATAGTTTCGTTTTAAACTCGTTTCCTTGTAAAAATTTTGTAGACTTAATTGTGTGAGAGAGAAGTTACATAGAGTTGTGAATCTATGCAAAATGAAGGATGTATGGTGGATGGTGTATGTGCATGAGAATGATGATGCAAATATGAATTTATTTTGGAGGGACAAAATTAATTTTAAACTTTTTTCGATTTGCATCAGCAAGGACTATAGCATTGGCCTCATGGTTAAAAGTGCATTGACTCTTATTATTTCATTTGAATCCATTTTCCATTTAAAATTTCTACATATTTATTCGAGTGGGAGATAAGTTGCATATATCTAGTTAATTGATCAAAGGTTTTGTTGTCATATAGAAATATCTTTGCATAGTGAAAACTTTCTTCCCAATGGAAGTTGTCCGCAAAAGAATTTTCTAAAAGGCATGTGAAACAACAATTGCGTAGAGATGTGAATAAGTACAAAATGAAAGATGTGGAGAGGAAGAGGTATGTGTAGGAGAACAATGGTTGGAATATGAAGATCAGGAAGAAGTGTTCCTTGTGCGAAATAAAATATTTGGGGTTCACAGGGTATATGTAAGAGAAAAGTGGTGCATAGGGTTTATTTTTTATTATTTCATTTTGACCTCATTTCCATTTAAATATGCAGAAGAGTAGTTGCATAGATTTATGAATCTATGTGGAATGAAGGATGTGCAGATAATAGGGTATGTGTGCAAGAACAAGGGGCACAATCCCTAGAAGTCGATACATTGAATGTAGACATGCACCTGTGCTTGGTTGATGAATTGAATGATAAGAGGACTAATATTTACCCGTAGCACCATTTTCTATTAATCAGAGGAAAAATATCGAAATGATAACAAACTTGGATGGTAGCTTTACCTCTGTAACATGTTTCAAATTCTAAAAAGTAACACATAGTGATTTTTAAGGAAACGAGACAACAAGAATTTGAAATAACTGGTATAGTAAGGGGAAAATGTTATTTACAATGATATAAATAACTCATTTGGTCTTGATTATGCTCGTCAAGTAGCAATATGTGTAATGTCTTCTCTTTGCATAATATTTCTGAATATTATGTGCATTTGTGATAACCATTTTTTTAATATGTGTGAATAGTTAGTGTTGTGTGGGAGAACAGATGTGCGGAGCAAGGAAGAGAAACTTCAATTTGTAGTGCAACAAATTTTTTTATCTGAAATCTTATGATTACTATAAAATACTATTTATTGAATACTTTTGTACGTGATTGATGAACATTTATGAATGTTGTTCTAAATTGTGAATTAATTTCTACATAGTAGTATAGTGGAATTATGTCTCTCAATTTATATTAAACTTCTTGAGAAGTTGCAACTCTACCATGATATTTCTTAGTTACATGTGATGATTACATAGAGAAATGAACATTATAGAGTTTTGTTGTGGGTTAAGCAATTATTTTAAATTACAAAGTTAAAATGGGTAGCAATTTACTTACTTTAGGATGCATTTAGAAATTGGGAGCATTGTGCATTTAGAAACAAGAAGTATTGTTTTGTTTTCCTAGATAAACTTCTTTTCTCCAAATTTGGTGTTGCGTAATATCACAACTTCGAATTTTAATTGGGTCTAAACGACATCTCTAAATATCATATGAAAAATACAAAATGTTGAACATAAACAAATGTAGTATTTGGAGATCTAGTTTAGGCTTAATTGGAAATCAAGGATGTATTTTGCAAGAAATCATGAATGTGAAAAACGACCAATGGTTGAATGATGGCAATTTTTTTCTCTCTGCACAATCAAAGTTATCTACACAAGCATTTGTTAATAGTTGTATGGGGGTACAAGTGATTTTCAGGGTGGGAGCGTGGGAGGCGTGGGGGGCATTTCTTTGGTTAGTGCTCTGACAAATATTGCTAGTGCATTTATTTTTCATAGTGTCGTTTTAATCTCCTTTCCTTGTAAAAATTTTGTAGACTTAATTGTGCGGGAGAGAAGTTGCATAGGGCTGTGAATCTATGAAAAATTAAGGATGTATGGAGGACGAGGTATGTGCATGAGAACGATGATGAAAATATGAATTTATTTTGGAGGGGAAAAATTTATTTTAAACTTTTTTTGATTTACGTCAGCAAGGACTATAGCATTGGCCTTATGATCAAATGTGCATTGACTCTTATTATTTCATTTGAATCTCTTTTCCATTTAAAATTTCTACATATTTAGTCACGTGAGAGAGAAGTTGCATAGATCTAATTAACCGATCAAAGGTTTTGTTCTCATAGTGAAATATCTTTTCACAGTGAAAATTTTCTTCCTAACGGAAGTTGTCCATAGAAGAATTTGCTAAACAGCATGCGAAAGAACAATTGCATAGAGATGTGAATATGTAAAAAATGAAAGATATGGGGAGGAAGAGATATATGTAGGAGAATAATGGTTGGAATATGAAGCTTAGGAAGAAGTGTTTCTTTTGCGAAATAAAATGTTTGGGGTTCATAGGGTATATGCAAGAGTAAAATGGTGCATACGGTTTATTTTTTATTATTTCGTTTTAACCTATTTTCCATTTAAATATGCTACAAATTTAAATATGCGGGAAAGTAGTTGCATAGAGTTATGAATCTGTGCAAAATGAAGGATGTGCAGATAATAGGGTATGTGTGCAAGAACAAGGGGCACAATCCTTAGAAGTCAATACACTGAATGTAGACATGCCCCTATGCTTGGTCAGTGAATTGAATGATAAGAGGAGTAATATTTACCTGTAGAACTATTTTCTATTAATCAGAGGAAAAATATCGAAATGATTACAAACCTGGATGGTAGCTTTATCTTTGTAACATGTTTCAGATTCTAAAAAGTAATAAGTAGTGATTTCTAAGGAAACGAGACAACAAGAATTTGAAATGGCTAGTATAGTAAGGGAAAAATGTTATTTACAGTGATACAGATAACTCAATTGGTCTTGATTATGCTTGTTAAGTAGCAATAAGTGTAATGTTTTCTCTTTGCATAACATTTCTGAATATTATGTGCATTTGTGATAACCATTTTTTTAATATGTGTGAATAATTAGTGTTGTGTGGGAGAAAAAATGTGTGGAGCAAGGAAGAGAAACTTCAATTTGTAGTGTAACAAAAACTTTTATCTAAAATCTTATGATTACTCTAAAGTACTATTTGTTGAATACTTGTGTATGTGATTGATGAATGTTTGTGAATGGTGTTCTAAATTGTGAATTAATTTCCGCATAGTAGTAGAGTGGAATTGTGTCTCTTGATTTAGATTAAACTTCTTGAGAAGTTGCAATTCTACCACCATATTTCTTAGTTACATGTGGTGATTACATAGAGAAATTAAAATTATAGAGTTTCGTCATTGATCAAGAAATTATTTTAAATTATAAAGTTAAAATGGGTAGCAATTTGCTTATTTCAGGATGCGTTTAGAAATTGGGAGCATTATGCATTTGGAAAATAGGAGTATTTTTCTCTTTTCTTAGATAAACCTTTTTTTCTCCAGCTTTTGTGTTGCATAATATCACAACTTTGAATTTTAATTGGGTCTAAATGGAATCTCTAAATATCATATGAAAATACAAAATGTTGAACATAAACAAATGTAGTATTTGGAGATGTGGTTTAGGCTTAATTGGAAATCAAGGATGTATTTTGCAAGAAATCATGAATGTGAAAGATGGCCAACGGTTCAATCATGATGATTTTTTTTTATCTTTGCACAGTGAAACTTCTCTATACAAGCATTTGTTAATAGTTGTATGTGGGTACAAGTGATTTTCAGGGTGAGAGGGTAGGAGGCATGGGGGGCATTTCTTTGGTTAGTGCCCTGACAAATATTACTAGTGCGTTTATTTTTCATAGTTTCATTTTAATCTCATTTCCTTGTAAAAAATTTGAAGACTTAATTGTGCAGGAGAGAAGTTGCATACAGCTATGAATCTATGTAAAATGAAGGATGTATGGAGGATGGGGTATGTGCATGAGAACGATGATGCAAATATGAATCTATTTTGGAGGGACAAAATTAATTTTAAACTTTTTTTGATTTGCGTCAGCAAGGACTATAGCATTGGCCTCACGGTTGAGAGTGTGTTGACTCTTATTATTTCATTTGAATCTCTTTTCCATGTAAAATTTCTACATATTTAGTTTCGTGGGAGAGAAGTTGCATAGATCAAATTATTTGATCAAAGGTTTTGTTGTCATAGTGAAATATATTTGCACAGTGAATTCTTCCCAATGGAAGTTGCCCGCAAACGGATTTGCTAAAAGGCATGCAAAAGAAAAATTGCGTAGAGATGTGAATATGTACAAAATGAAAGATGTGGAGAGGAAGAGGTATGTGTAGGAGAACAACGGTTGGAATATGATGGTCAAGAAGAAGTCTTCCTTGTGCGAGATAAAATGCTTGGGGTTCACAGGGTATATGCAAGACAAAAGTGGTCCATATGGTTTTTTTTATTATTTTATTTTAACCTCTCTCCCATTTAAATATGCTACAAATTTAAATATGCAGGAGAGTAGTTGCATAGAGTTATGAATCTGTGCGGAATGTAGGATGTGCAAATAATAGGGTATGTGTGCAACAACAAGGGTCACAATGCTTAGAAGTCGATACATTGAATGTAGACATGCCCATGTGCTTGGTCGGTATATTGAATGATAAGAGGACTAAGATTTACCTGGAGCACTATTTTCTATTAATTAGAGGAAAAATATCATAATGATAACAAACCTGGATGGTAACTTTATCTCTGTAACATGTTTCAGATTCTAAAAAGTAACTAGTGATTTCTAAGGAAACGAGACTAGAAGAATTTGAAATGGCTGTGATAGTAAGGGAAAAATGTTATTTACAGTGATACAAATAACTCATTTGGTCTTGATTATGCTCGTCAAGTAGCAATACGTGTAATTTTTTCTCTTTGCATAATATTTTGGAATATTATGCGCATTTGTGATAAGCATTTTTTTAATATGTGTGAATAATTAGTGTTGCGTGGGAGAATAGATGTGCGGAGCAAGGAAGAGAAACTTCAATTTGTAGTGTAACATAAACTTTTATCTAAAAACTTGTGATTACTCTAAAATACTATTTATCAAATATTGAATTAAGTGGCTTTTTACTCATACAATGTAAGTGATATGCAAGGAGATGACCTGACCGTGCATATATTTAGTGAATTGAAATGATAGTAATACAATTTTGTACATTCTGACATCATTGGGCATAGAAATAACATAATATATGTTGAGGAGGATGGTTATTTAGTAGTGTCAGTGTTTTCTTAATCAGATAAGAAAAATTGGGATGATAAAAAAGTTTTAGATGTTGTCTTGGTCTCCGATATAGAGATTTTGTGACATGTGTCAAGAAAAAACCAATAACATGTGGCAACTTTTGGGGAAATAAGCCAGCAAGCATCTAAAATCCTTGGTGGAGAAAGGAAATAAGCTATTTGGTCATATAGCGATGTATGTGATGTTTTCTCTTTGCAGATATCATTTAAATGTTGGGAGTATTGTACAAGCTTATGTTGTCTTACATAAACGATTATCTCCATAACTGTTGTCACATAGAAAAACATTCTCATCTTCAATATTGTCAAAATGGGATCTCTAATTATATTGGATCAAACTATTAATTCATGGTTAGTATAAGTAGTACAAAGATACATAAGATCTACAATATTGTCATCTTTTAAATAGATTCACCTTAGACAATTTTCTATTGACATTTATTATGTTAAAGTATATAAAAAAAATTCCTAGTAGAACGATACTTAAATACGAAATATCTTACGTGATTAGGACAATAGGTAAATATACGATGATGTGTATTTTCAATAAAAACAGACAGGTATGTAGATACTTCTTTTATATCGATTAAAATAAGTGTCTAATTCAAATGGAAGGTAAATGTATATAAAAGCAATCACATGTAGTTCGTATTCATTTTATATGATAAATTATTGTTTCTTATGACACATATAATGGTGGTATTAAAGGACTAGCAAAGTGTGAAATAAGTGGACTCAATCATGGGTATGTTTGGTGTGTTCAATTGCTAATTTATGAGAGTGTCATGTGTAACAATTTTGGCACATGCAGTTGTAACATTTATGGGAAAATGGGTGTGCGAAGAAAGGAACATAATTGTTTTTTGGTGCAATGCTTCATATGTGTGGATGAATTCAATATTATTGAATTTCATAGTAAGAAGATGTTATTATATATCAACAATTGAAGACTTGAAACATTAGGTATTTTAACAAATATGTAAATATAATACTAATAGGAGAATTTTCTTTTGTGGAGCCTATAATAAAATCCTTCATTGTGTGGGGGAATCTTGTCTTTGTTTCAATTTGAAGAAGTTCATTGTGTGGAGCTTATAATATTGTGCACAAATTACAATGAAAGGTTTCATTGTGTAGAGGAAGGTTATCTCCATTTTAATCTGAAGAAGAATCTTTCATCATGTAGATGAATATATTTGCGTAGTTGTGTAGTCAGTGAATTGAATGTTGAAAGGACTAATATTTTGTTGGAAATAATACTGAGAGGGGGGGTGAATTAGTAATATCAAACTAATAATTTTTCATTTCCATAATTAGATTCATATATGCTACTTCAGTTAAGGGAACTTGCATGTAGACGTAACTGTGTTTAGAGCAACTAGTGTATATCTAGTAAACTCATGATTCAGTTAATTCATCATATAATGATCTTTAAGCAGTGCATTAGAACCATATATAAATAGTAACCAAGTGCAGTAAAAGAACAGAACAGATCATCATAGATAAAACACACATGAACACCAAGATATAAGGTGGAAACCCAATGTGGGGGAAAACCACCTGCTGCAATCGTCTTTGTCTTCTTTCAATAATAAGAGTATTCAGTGTACAATTTTTGTACTGGCGTATTCTTATACCAATACGCAGGCTTCTACTTGTAGAAAGCTATAACCTTCTCTCATTCTCCAACTTCTACTGGAAGGGAGCTGTTAGTGTCAGTCTTTGAAGCCTTCCTCCAGTGATCAAACATGCTCTTACAAAGTGGTTTTAGGGTGTCAAAGTCAAAATTTGTCATTTCAATGAGTCTTCAAGTAAAATTTGGTCACTAGGTATTAGGTCAAGGGTTGTTTTCACTCCTTCCAAAGTCTTCCATGTATTGGTCCATGTCACCATTAATCTTAGTGTACCATCATTCAAAGATTTGTCATCATCATTTCAGGTTCCAATGGGTCATGTTACACTTTGTTTGTGCTTTAGTTATACTCAGGTAAGGCACACTTCCCTCTCTTAGGGTATTTGTTTCTGAGCAAGACAAAATTAATTTCGAAAAATGAGAGAGGTTTTTGTCCACAATAGGCCAAGGAAAAAAAAAATTCTTCACTTTTTAGACAAGTTTCATGGTTTGGGAGAAATGTCAAAAATATAGTTGCCTTAGGAAAGTTAATGCACCTCTGGAGTGACCTTGGGAAAATCAAGATTTCTCCTAGATTGGTTGGCCAAATGACTTGCTTGATGAGTAAAATGGTAATTAGACACAAATAGATTTCCAATGAGCTATCATGAGCTCAATTTGGAGTTGAGGAAGACCTTAAAACGTTGACTGTAATAGCACTCTACATTCAGGCAGCCTCATTTTGCACATTTTCACCAGTCTTGGGAGATTTGACTTTTGATAGGGCACATGAACTCCAAATTGAAAAATTCAAGATGTTCTAGAAAGTATACTCAATAATATTTCTAACGAGCTATCACACGCCCAATTTCGACACCAGGAAGGCCTCAAAATGTGGTTTGCAACTGGTATTGTGCATCAGGCAGTTGGCGTTGTGCATCGGAGCCAAACTTCCTTCAGAAAAATACAAGGGTGTTGCACATCAAGGAGGTGTTGCGCATTGGGTTCACGACACTGCGCATTGACCTGTAAGGCTCCAAAACCACCAAATTTCATCTCTAATCACCCTAATTGATGCATTTGCCTTCTAAACAAGTAAGTACACTCACTTTTGAGCTTAGATAGGGTTTTCATGCTTGAAATATGTTTTTTTTCCTCCTAAGACTCAAACTCTAGCTTGTCTTTCTACCTTATTTTTCACAATTGCAAACTCTTGTTCCTTGTCTCAATATTCCCGTTTTCACTTGCCTTAAACCTACCCTTTAATCCTATCTCACTTCACTCATATTCCCTTCCCCCATTTCCCTTTTAAAATTAACCCCTTTATCAAACCCTAAACTCCCTCACATCAAACCCTAGCTCCCTTAAAAACCCCACTTACCCTCTTATTTTACTCCATCATTATTTCCCTTTTATAAAATATATTCATAATCATCTTTTCTTCACCTAATTATCCATCATTCATCAAACCATCCCAAAGAGATAAGCATGGAGAGGGACAGGGAGCCTGATTTTGAGGAGGACACCCTTAGTGACAGGTCTAAGCAAAGGATTTTGTAGCAGAGGAAGCCTCACAAAGGTGGCAAGATTATCAGGGAGGAGCCCATCAATATGAGTGAACTTCTTGCTTTCCCGTTAGCCACCTCATGCTTCAAACATTAGTCATGTTTTGAATTTTGTGAAATGGTAGAGAAGCATTCGGTTCCCTTGACTCCAATTGAACAAGAAGTGGTTAACGAGAGAGAAATATGTCCTAGGAGAGCAAATATCCACCTTGAGGGTCATCTAAAGAAAGCCAATAGAGACAAAAGGATGCTTAGGCATATGGCCTACCATTATTTGACCCAGAATAGGATAGGTAATATGAGAATTAAGCACCTTAAGGCAGGATTAAGGAGGGCCTTAAGAAGCAAAAAGAGGGGTGAAAAACTTGAGATCTTGGCTGATGTTACACTTTCCCAACAAAGTAACCAATGAAGTACATTTGAGCCAAAACTGGGCAGATTTTGGAAAAAATTTGTAAATTTTAATTTTTGGAAATTAGAAAAACAGGAAATCCTAGTGGATGGGCAATGCCACCGGTGCTACGCATTGGATTGGTGCATCCTTTAAAGGAATGGCTTATAGTTTTGGATTTAGCATCAAGAGAGCGGCAAACCCAGAACGTTTCATCAAATTTGGAGAAGATCTTGGCCACCAAAAGGGAAAAAAGAACTCAAAAAATGACTTCTTTGCCACTCTTTGGACACACAAGAACCAGTCTTGGGAGAATCCACTTTTGATGGGGAAAATGACCTCCAAATCAGAAAATTCAAAGTGTTCCAGAAACTGGACAAGCATGGCTTTCCAACAAGCTATCTTCGGTCTGTTTGGTGGAGTGGAAGGCCTCCAAAATTAGCCTTTAAGCAAAGCTACGCATTTGGCTGATGGCGTTGCGCATTGGGCAGATTTTGCCAGTTTTGCTCAGAACTCAAAATTTTGCCTAGTTTCATCACCAGTTAACTTTTTCTCATCTTCTTCGTAACTTTGTAATGGTAAATGATGTAATATGATGTAAACATGATGAAAAATCACTTTATGGGGTAGATACATCAAAAGAAAAGTGGTTTTGAACTGAATGTATTAGTTTCCTTAGTTTTAGAGGCAAGCTGTTCCACTGCCTATTTTCTTGTTCCTAGTTTAGATGTTGTGGAAACAGCTCCTTGACTCATGGATTCGACCCCTGATGACTAGCATGAGTTGTTTGATGCATATATTATGTTTCCTCTTAGTCATTTGTAAAGGTTGGACTCTTTTGGAAGTGGTGCACACATTGTATACTTGTATCTGCATATTGGTCAGGAATAAAACCAGGTTTTACAACTATTTTTGTGGGATTCTTGTGATATTGTGTTTCTGTATTGTTTCTTCTTCTGTAATGAGTTATTTCTGTGTTATATTTTTCAAAATCTCTTCCATTCTTCTAAATTAATTGAATAAATGTAGATAGGCAAAATTCATTGATAACAGTGCTTTGCCTAGGGAATGCATTTAGTTTTCTATGTTTTCTGTAGTTTTAAGAGGATTCATGGTCTCCACATGCCCTCCTCAGCCCCTCAGTAGTCTTAAACTAACCATCTCACTCGATTACTAGTGCATAAACACTTATCTATCTCACCCCACAGAACATGTCTACATCCCTGATTTGATTTCCTGGACCTAAGCTACCTGCTCCATTTGATCTAGCAACCAAACCTTCAAAATCAACTCAAAAACCCTAGAGCTACTATACCTAGCCTAAAATATAATTTCAATTCAGTCATCTCAAGTTGTAATTGCAATCATCCTAACTGAGATTGACAAGGAGAGAGCCCTCTCCCAACCTAGTAGGGCTAGCTACTAGGTTAAGCATTGTTTGTGGTTATCCTAGGATTGCCTCCCTTCAGCCTGAGGTCGATCTAGGCTCTAACATAGTGGCGACCATACTAGGGAATATATTCTTTGTTATCAATTATTTCTTCTGTTTTTCTGAGAATGTTAATAAGGCTTTGCAAAATATATTGTATTTGAGACAAGATCCTAGACCTGCATTTGATTCTTACCCTTTGAAGATTACGAAATATTCACATGCATGTGATCTTGATCAAGACATTTCTTCTGAGTTTCATCATGACCGTCTTCAAATTAATGAGCCTAAAGAGACCAAGACTGATTCTACGCCTTCTATACATATTCCCATACCTTGTAAAATTCCCGATAGATACAAGCCTCTGATTTTACCTCCCATATCCCATGCTTTCCCTAAAAATTATTACCTATATCTACCAAGATTTGATGGTTACTGTGACAACATCACTGCTAAGAGACATGTACTGAAATTTGATTCTTTTCTTGACCTTTTTGAAGTTGATGAAGAGGATGTCAGTATTAGGCTTTTTGCTCTTTCTTTGCAAGGCAAAGTCAAGAATTGGTTCAAAACCCTGCCTGATGCGAGCATCTTAGATTTCCAACAATTTGTTAAAGTTTTCCTCGACAAGTGGGTGGTCAGACAAAACCATTTCTTGATTATAGAGGAGTATAACCAGCTAAAAAGATTGCTAGGGGAGATAGTACAACAGTTTTCTGCCAAGTTTAACCAAGTCTATTTTTCGATGCCAGTTAATATGAGGCCTCCTCTTGGATCCACTCTCTTGCACTATCCAGATGCTTTTGATCTGGAAATGGAGTTTCAGCTGAGAGAAAGTAACCTTGCTACACTTGAAGAAATGCAAAACAATGCAGTAGATGTAGAGGCTAATTTGTTGATCAGAAGGGAAAAGTTGAAGGAAGAAGATATGAAGAACATAGATCCAGAGGAATCGAAATCTTTAGAGGTAAAGCTCGACATTTTGGTAAGTGCAGTGGAAGAGATGATACAAAAGATCACCACAAGGAATGAGTATGATGTTCAAGACCATGGCTCGCTGATTGAAGTAGAACAAGTGGTTGATCCAAAACATTTTCTTTACTATCCCAGTTGTCATAGACCTGATAATGATTGATTTATAGATCATCTTGGAGAAAAGAGATCTTTTGATTTGACATGTCTGCTTGATGATGTGTTTTATACTGATGATTTGCCTTAGTTTGATCAGTATCATGACGATTATGTTCTCCAAATAGAATCCAATCTTGCAGACAAATCAACAGCTAGTTTGATGGAGGAGGAAGTTCACTTTCAGTAGTTCGAGTACAGTGGTTAGCCATTGTATATCAGCTATGGAAGTGAGGGGGAAAGTGTAGCAAATTTTGAAGTAAGTGAAGGATCTTTCCCTTTTTTTTTACTTTGTTTCAGTTCATTAGAGGAAATTTTCATGCAATCAAAAGTAAACTGTCGATAAGTTTTGATCTGGACCATCTTAAGGGCAATGAAATCGTTGTTCAAGACTTCTTATATCCAAATTTGTAGCCCCCAAAAGCCATTGATTGTTAAGTTGTAGATGAAGACTTGGAAGCTGGAACATATGATCGAATGATGCAAGATGTTTCTGTCCCATTCTGTTTTGAATAATTTCAATTTTTGAAGGGAAATTTGCATAGTATATCTTCAATAAAGGATGAGTAGCCTATAGAAAATCATGCCATCTCATTGGAACCAATCGAAAATGGGTTGCAACAGTATTTTCAAGTTTTTCACGATGCAATAGTTGATGTGTTAGATGATGTCTACATTCAAATTCCTTCTCCCTTAGCTAACTGTGAGATTGAAACAAGTATTGATACAAACTTGATCCAGTAGCTGGTTTCTTTGTCATTTTTAACAGGAGTATCATCACAAAGCTTAGACGAAATTTTGCATTCATGGTATGAGGAGGAGAAAATTAATCCATTGGATGAGATAAGCCCCAGTGCACATGAATTTCAAGATCCTTATGTAGTATTTTTGGAGTCAAATAGAGAATCCATATTATTCAATGGATCTATTTACAAGTTTTCATGGAAGTTGACATTCAGTAGTTCTCTCTTGTTGTTCATAAGAAAGCACTTGCGGAGAATTCAAACAACAGCTAGAATGCTTACTTGGTTGTTGGTTGTTTCATTTCACATGATCAGGTGATGACGGGAACAGTTAGAGTAGGTTTTATTGAATGAGCTCCATTTTGAGTATAGTTTCCCATCTGTTAGTTATGTTTTAGTATTGAGTCAATCTTTAGTTTAGTAAGATTTAGTTTGTGTATTTGAGTTATTAGTATTCGGTCAAGCATTTTAGTTACTCCATGCCCAATGGATAACGCTACTAGGTCTATGGTGTTCTTGGCACCTCCATGGAGCTACCATACCCATTGGAGCCAATGTTAGTGTCAGTCTTTGAAGCCTTCCTCCAGTGATCAAACATGCTCTTACAAAGTGGTTATGGGGTGTCAAAGTAAAAATTTGTATTTCAGTGAGTCTTCAAGTAAAATTTGGTCACTAAGTATTAGGCCTAGGGTTGTTTTCACTCCTTCCAAAGTCTTCCAAGTATTGTTCCATGTCACCATTCAACTTAGTGTACCATCATTCAAAGAGTTTTCATCAACATTTCAGGTTCCAATGGGTCATTTTACACCTTGTTTGTGCTTCAGTTGTGCTTAGGCAAGGCACATTTCCCTCTCCTAGGGTTTTCATTTCTGAGCAAGAAAAAATTAATTTCGAAAAAGTGAGAGAGGGTTTTTTCCACAATAGGCTAAGGAAGAAAAATCTTCTTCACCTTTTACACAGGTTTCATGGTTTGGGAGAAATCTCAAAAATATCGTTGCCTCAGGAAAGTTAATGCACCTCTAGAGTGAGCTTGGGAAAATCAAGATTTATCCTAGCCTAGTTCGCCAAATGACTTGTTGGATGAGTAAAATGGTATCTAGACACAAATAGCTTTCCAATGAGCTATCATGAGTTCAATTTGGAGTTGAGGAAGACCTTAAAAGGTTGACTGGAACAACACTCTACATTCAGGCAGCCTCATTCTTCACATTTTGACAAGTCTTGGGAGATTTGACTTTTGACCAGGTTTTACAACTATTTTTTTGGGATTCTTGTGATATTGTGTTTCTGTTTTATTTCTTCTTCTATAATGAGTTATTTCTATGTGTTATATATTTCAAAATCTCTTCCATTCTTCTAAACTAAATGAATCAAGGTAGATAGGCAACATTCATTGTAATAGTGCTTTGCCTAGGGAATGCATTTAGTTTTCTATGTTTTCAGCAGTTTGAAGAGGATTCATGGTGTCCACATGCCCTCCTCAGCCGCTTAGTAGTATTAAACTAACCATCTCACTCGATTACTAGTGCATAAACACTTATCTATCTCACCCCGTAGAACACGTTTTCATCCCTGATTTGATTTCCCGGACCTAAGCTGCCTGCTCCATTTGATCCAGCAACCAAACCTTCAAAATCAACTCAAAAACCCTATAGCTACTATACCTAGCCTAAAATCTAATTTCAATTCAGTCATCTCAAGCTGTAACTGCAGTCATCCTAACTGAGATTGACAAGGAGAGAGCACTCTCCCGACCTGGTAAGGCTAGCTACCAGGTTAAGTCTGGTTTGTGGTTATCCTAGGATTTCCTCCCTTCAGCCTGCGGTCAATCTAGGCTCTAACAGGAGCTACAACCCCCTAGCTCTTATACTAGTGAATATGTTTACTAGTACGTAGGTGTCGGCCTAAAAAAGACTAGAACCTTCTCTTTTCTTCGAGGGACCATGTTTCATAAATTTTTAGACAGGATCCATCAACAAAATAATTCAATCATCTGCATCAACCAATCTCCTTTTGAGCCAAACATAACTGAAAAAATCAATCACTCCATCATTGTGATCATTTTGAATGCTGTCACCAGAATACACTAACCAGATTCCAAGCCAGAACACAGAACACTGCAACAACAAACAATAGCAACTAAAACATATCTTATAAGGTATACACTACTTTCTTGTGCCAAACTTGCTTGTATACGAGCTTTCCTCAAAGCCAACCAGTGTATACATCTGCAAATATTAATTCATAATTCTGCAGCTATACCAGACTTCAGTTATACCTAGATCATATCATTTATAGAATAATATATGCGTCAGTATTCAGATCTAGAATATTCATGAGCAAAATTACATAATGATAGTTCACTTTACACCTTAAGATCCCGATCCATCATTAGATCTCATCCTCCATCAACCGCTAAGGTTCCTCCTTGGTTTAGATCCAGCAATGCATCATAACCCAATAACCTCCATACTAGATCTTACTCTTCATTAGATATTCAATGTTTGAGTACCTTTGCCTAATGATCTTCTCCTCCTTTTATAGTTTTAGGCCTTTCTTAATACCATGGTCCAAAACCACTTAGAACCAATACCTTGGATCAAATACCTAGGGTCAATACCTCGAACCCAGTACCTTGGACCAACACCATGGATCAAAATACCATGGACCAAATACTTCGGACCAAAAACTTAGTTTTCCACGGTATACGCACTTTTCCTTTTGTGAACGTGACTTGTATACAGTGAACCCGCGTGTATACGTGGCTTGGCCAATGGTGAACCTGCATATACCTCTCTACATTCTGTGAAGTCTGATCTGTAACCCTGAGCTGTCATTTGAGAGAGTTGCCATCAAGGACAACACCTGTGTCATAATGCCAAGAATCTCCCCCTTTGGACTTGATGGTAACAACCATACCAAGTCACTCTCCCCCTTTGACATCAAGGGCAAAGGGTCATGCTCCCCCTAAGTGCATGCTGAATTCTTTGATATGTTGAAGTGTGTTGATTGAGCTCCCATGATCAAGTCCATGCTCCCACTGAGCACAAGCAAGGTCTGCAAAAAGATGTTCTAAAAGAAGAACATGACTCTATACATGCATCACAAATGACCTTCGTATCACCAAAGATTCATAAATACATCCATCTCCCAACTAAGTGGGGATATACCAAATTTGACTCATCCACCCAACCAAGTGGGGATATATCAATTGTTTATACATGTCAAAAACAAGAAACATTACACCATCCATCCCATGCATAGTGGGGTTACAAATTAGGTCTTTTTCATGACCGTTACATTAAAAGATATACATGACATATATAACAGAGACCAAATATTTTAAACAAGACCATGATAGTAATCATCAACTATCATCAGTAGCATCTGTCAATCAGCATCCAAACTAGCAACCATGTTCTCCCCTTGAACTTGTTCCACCTGAAACAAAATCTGCATCAAGATCTTCTAAGATAATGCCAACAATGCATTATTAGAAGCATATGCTCCCCCTGAACTTGTGCCAAATGTTCACTGTCAGATATGATCATTCCATATATTAGAAGAATCATCAAGGCATCATCATCAACTTATGAGAGCCAACATATTTCCACATGTCATCAACAGACTGCAACCATCATCAAGTTGAGTAGATAATTCACTGAACCATATCAGACCCCTTTCTCCTTGGTCTGTCTCACTGCTTTTTCTCAAACCAACATATACGTGACTGTACCCATAGAAACCAACATATATATGCAGCTACACTTCATGAAACTCGCGTATAACCAGCTTTCTCTGAAGAAGATAGGATTTAACAACAGGATGATGCAGCAACTACTCCCATCTTTTGTCTGAGATATTCAAATATCTCTCTAGGTAGTGGTTTAGTGAATATATCAGCAACATGTTCTTTGGAGGGAACATACTCCAATTTGACCTTTTGTTCAAGCACTTGTTCATGTAGAAAATGATATTTGATGGGAATGTGCTTGGTCTTGGAGTGCATGAATAGATTCTTTGAAATACTAATGGCACTTATATTATCACATAGAATGGATAAGGGTGGAGTATATGTGATCTGAATATCTTGCAAGGTTTGCATCATCCAAAGTAGTTGTGTGTAGCAAGATGCACTAGCCACGTATTCTCCTTCAGTTGTAGATAATGAAATTGTACTTTGTTTCTTGCTAAACCAAGATACTAACCTGGAATGCATCTAAAATGCACCACCACTAGTGCTTTTCCTATCATCAACACTTCCTACCCAATCTGCATCTGTATATGCATGAAGTGTAAGATCTGTATCTCTAGGATACCATAAGCCAAAGTTTTGTGTTCCTTGAAGATAATTGAAAATTATTTTGACTGCTTGAAGATGTGATTCCTTTGGATTTTCTTGGAGTCTTCCAATTATTCCCACTACATGCAAGATTTCTGGTCAGGTACCTATTAAATAAAGCAGATTGCCAATCATGGATCTGTAAGTTGGTTGATGTATCGCTGCTGATTCATCATTGGAGTTGAGAGTACATCCTGTTACCGTTGGAGAACGTGCTGGTTTAGAATCTTCCATGTCGTACTTTTTCAGGATTTGTTTGAGATATTTGGTTTGTGAGAGAAAAATACCATCTTTATTTTGCTACCCTTGTAGACCAAGAAAATAGGTAAGCTCGCCAAGCAAGGACATTTCAAATTCTTGTTTCATTACTGAAGCAAAATTCTCACTCATGGATTCTTCATTTCTACCAAAAATGATATCATCAACATACACAACAATTATTAGCAATTTATCAGTGTCCACCCTTGTATATAGATCGCTATCTACTGACCCCTTTGAAAAACCTTGTTGATGGAGACATTTGTCAAGACAATGATACCATGCCCTTGGAACTTGTTTTAAACCATAGAGAGATTTTCTGAGTTTACATACACGTTTTGCATCATTTCCAAGAATGAATTATTATGGTTGTTCAATATAGACTTCTTCTTCAAGCCTCCATTAAGAAATGAAAATTTTACATCCATTTGGTATACTTTGAATTTCTGAAAACTAGAAAGAGAAACAAACATTTTGATGGCTTTAAGTTTAGCAACAGGTGCAAAACTTTCTTCAAAATCTATACCTTCTTGTTGAGCATATCCTTTACTAACAAGTCTAGCCTTGTTTCTAATAATTTTTCCATTTTTGTTAAGTTTGTTTTTGAATACCCATTTAGTTCCTTTGATATTCTTATCATGAAGTCTAGGAACTAATTCCCAAGTATTATTCTTTTCAATTTGTTCAAGTTCTTCATTCATGGCCTTGACCCAACATTCATCTCTACATGCTTCATTTACATTTTGAGGTTCAGTGGAAGATAATACTGCTATATAGCTTGAAGCTTCGGCAATGGTTCTTCTCGTCTACACACCTGCTCCTTTTACTCCTGAAGTTTGAGTTTCTGGATGATTTTTCTCAACATACCTGGACAAAGTTTTTTCTTCTATCGTTATCTCTTCTTATGGTGCTTCATTGGTTTCTTCTTCAGAATCAGTGTGATTTGATGTGCGAAAATGATCATCATCTTCTTCATAATCTTTGGTTTTTATTTGTTTTGGATTTTTGCATGCTTCATCAACTACAACATCAATACTTTCAATAATTTTCCCAAGTATTTTGTTGTAGCATTTATATCCTTTGTTTCAGGAAGAGTAGCCAAGTAGAATACCTTCATCTGCTTTGGATTCAAGCTTACCAAGTTTTTCATCAGTCCTTTTGATGTAACATTTGCTTCTAAAAACTTTGAAGTATTTTACAGTAGGAGTCTTACCATACCAAAGTTCATGAGGAGTTTGAGTGTTGTTTACCTGAACATTTGCTTGGTTGAGAAGAGTGAGGACGGTGAAAGCAGCTTCAACCCAGAAGGTTGCAGGTGTTCCAGATTCATCTAGCATAGCACGAGCCATTTGTTGAACAACTTTGTTCATTCTTTCTACCACGCCATTTCGTTGAGGAGTCCTTGCAGTGAAGAATTTCCTTTTTATTCCATGTTGTTCATAGAAGTCAAAGAATTCGTCTGAGTTAAATTATGCTCCTCAATCAAATCTGAGACATTTGATTTTGCAATCTGATTCATTTTCAACCAAAGCTTTGAATTCTTTGAACTTTTCAAAAGCTTCCTCTTTATGCTTTAGAAGACCTATCCAACAAATTCTAGAAAAATCATCAATGAACAATATAAAGTATTCTTCTCCACGACGTGAGTTTTTCCTTGATGGACCACATAAATCAGTATGAATAAGTTTAAGAGGCTTACTAGTTGACCCTTCCTTTTCGATGAATTGGGATCTGGTTTTCTTACCGAAATGAAATGATTTGAATATAGTATTTTTAGGAATGTTGATATTTGGAAGATCACGAACAGCCTGAAATCTACATGCTTTTCTTATTTGAGAAAAGCTTAGATGCCCCAATATTTTGTCCCACAGCTAGTTTTCATCGGTTTTGCTTAGATAGCGTTCTTGTTGTCCTCCCTTGAGTATGTATAGGTTTTTTGGAGTTCTTGTCCCTTTAATCACATTTTCTCCTGTATTAAGCTCACAAACAACACATCCATTTGATCGAAACACTACTTCATTTCCGTGATCACAAATTTGACTCACACTCAACAAATTATGCTTTAAGCCATCAACATACATAACATTCCCACCTTTAACTTCTTCTTTCAAGAAAACAGAGCCTTTACCTTTTATGATAGTAGGAGTATCATTTCCAAATGAGACACTCTTTTCTTTTTCTAAGGCATTATATGAGTGTAGTTTTTCTTTGTCACCTGTCATGTGTTTTGAGCATCCATTTTCGATGTACCACTGGTTTTCTTGTCCTTCTGCATACAAGGCTATACCACATCTTTCTATTTGCAGTTCTTTATTTCTCCATATTTTGGGATTTAATGGAGTTTTCTCTTTTTGAGCTATTTGCTGAAAATTACTCCTGCATTCAGATTCCTCATGGCCAAAGTTGTTACAGATTGAGAATTCTATTTCATTTTCAAGAAGAGAAAAGTTATAAGGAACTTTTCTTGATCCTTGTCACATTCCTTTGATTTCGTGCTTCTCTAGTCATGATAGTTTTGTAAGCAATACATTGAGCAGCTTTGTGTCCAAAATTATGACATGAGAAACATTGACCATTAAAGAAGTTCCTGCAATTATCAAATCTACTGACCTGTTGATTGTAGTTGAAGTTCCTCCTATTGACCTGTTGATTGATATTCTTTGGAAAAAATTGAGTACAATTTACCTAAGGTTGATTCTGGCTTTTGTTCATCCTTGAAGTAAATTGAGCCCGATTCACCTGGTGATCTTCTTTATGCCTTTGTTGACGATTGTCAAACTGTTCGCTGCTCTTTGCTACATCATGATAGTTTTTAGTGGAGGTTGATGACTTCTATTTCTGCAGTATATCCAAGACCTATCTTTATCAGAGGAGAATGCTGCACTTTGATAATTTCATTTAAGGTTTTTGATCCTTTAGCAAATCTAAGATTAAGAGCTTTTGTTTTCTCAAGATCCTTTCTTAGACCCACAATTTCACATTCTAGCTTTTCATTGTGTTTTTCTCTTTCAGCAAGTTGGTATGTCAACACATCTATAATCATATTATTTTCTTCTAAATATATTTTGAGTTTAGAGATTTATTCATAAATATCATCTTCATCTAAAGCATCCAAAAAATCATCATCTTCATAAGCCATCAGAAGTCTATAGGCATTACTATTTTCATCTTCATCACTATTTGATAAACCATCGGTGTCTTCATGAGTATAGTAGCTATTTTTACTTAGACTTTGTTTTCTATTCCATTTTTCAGTTTCCTTCCCCTTATCATATTTATCTTTATGAGGACATTTGGAAGCATAATGACCAACTCTACCACAGGCAAAACATTTGAAAGGTAGTTTACCTCTAAATGTACCGGAACCTCGTTGAAGATTCTTGACAAAGTTCACTTCCTCTTCTTCTTCTGAAATATGGCCTCATTCATTGAGTTCTTCTTTTCCTTTCGCTGAAGCTTTAAATGCATCTTCTTTTATATTTGAAGGACCTCCTTTTATCATCGCAAAGGAAGTTAAGATTCCATGAAGCTGTGTCATAGTAATAGTCTTTAGATCCTGCTTTTCTTCTATGGCAGAAACTTTTGATTCAAATTTAGCAGATAAGGATCTTAAAACTTTTTCAACTAAGGTAACTTCCTTTATCTCTTCACCCAGATTCTTCATGCAATTAACAATATCATCCATACGTAAGAAGTAGCTAGCTACACTTTCATCATTGTGCATCTTGAGAGTTTCATATTGAATTCTGAGAGTTTGCAGTTTAGCATGTTTTACCTAAGAGTCTCCTTCGTAGCTTAGAATGATTTTGTCCCATATTTCTTTGGTTGATTTGAGTTGCATAACCTTGACAAACTCTTAGTGTGACAGACTTCCCAATAATGTATTAACAACCTTGGCATTGGTTCCATATTAATTTTTACCTACTACATTTATAGGAATCGTTGATGGAAATGTATATCCTCCTTCCACGATTTCCCAGACATTTGTTCCAAGAGATTGAACATAGGTTGTGGTTCTTACCTTCCAATAAACAAAGTTTCTCCCATCAAAGATTGACAGTCTGGTGGATCCCCCACTTTCTTGATTACTCATGATGATGGATCTTCCTTCAAGCGATCAAGCTTCTTCTGAAGGACCTACTCTGATACCAATTGTTGGAAATAATAACTGAGAGAGGGGGGGGGGGTGAATCAGTATTATAAAACTAATAATTTTTCATTTTCATAATCATATTCATATACGCTACTTCAGTTAAGGGAACTCACCTGTACACTCAACTGTGTTTAGAGCAACTAGCATATATACAGTAAACTTATGATTCAGTTAATTCATCATATATTGATCTTTAATCAATGCATCAGAACCATATATAAACAATAACCAGGTGCAGTAAAGGAACATAATAGATCATCACAAATAAAACACACATGAACACCAAGATATAAGGTGGAAACCCAATGTGGGTGAAAACCACCTACTGCAGTCATCTCTGTCTTCTTTTAATAATAAGAGAATTTTGTTTACAATTTTTGTACTAGTGTAGTCTTATACCAGTATGTAGGCTTCTACCTATAGAAGGCTACAACCTTCTTTCATTCTCTAGCTTCTACTGGAAGGGAGCTACAACCCCCTAGCTCTTGTACTAGTAGATATGTTTACAAGTACGTAGGTTCCGACCTACAGAAGGCTACAACCTTCTCTTTTCTTCTAGGGACCACGTTTCATAATTTTTTAGACTAGATCCATCAACAACATCAATTAATAATCTGCATCAACCAATATCCTTTTTTTCCAACCATAACCGAAACAATCAATCACTCCATCATTTTGATCATTTTGAATGTTGTCACCAGAATATAATAACTAGAACCCAAGCTAGAACACAGAACACTGCAAAAAGAAACAATAGCAACTAAAACATATCTTATAAGGTATACACTACTTTATTGTGCTGAACCTGCATGTATACATGCTTTCCTCAAATCCAACCAGCGTATACATCTGCAAATATTAATTCATAATTATGCAACTATAATAGACTTCAGTTATACCCAGATCATATCATTTGCAGAATAATATATGTGTCATTTAGATCTATAATATTCATGAGCAAAAACACATAATGATAGTTCACTTTACGCCTTATGATCCCGATCCATCATTAGATCTTATCCTCCATCAATCGCTAAGGTTACCCTTTGGTTCAGATCTAGCAATGCATCATAACCAAATAACCTGCATACTAGATCTTACTCTTCATTAGATATTCAATGCTTGAGTACCTTTGCCTAATGATCTTCTCCTCCTTTTATAGTTTTGTGCCTTTCTCAATACCATGTTCCAAAACCACCTAGAACCAATACCTTGGATCAAATACCTAAGGTCAATACCTCAGACCCGATACCTTGGACCAATACCATGGATCAAACTACCATGGACCAAATACTTAGGACCAAGAACTTAGTTTTCCAAGGTATACACGCTTTTCCTTTTGTGAAAGTGCGTGTGTACTTATACACGACTTGTATACAGTGAACCCACATGTATACGTGGCTTGGCCAATGGTGAACCTACGTATAGCTCTCTTCATTCTGTGAAGTCTGATCTATAACTCTGAGCTGTCATCTGAGAGAGTTTCCATCAAGGACAACACGTATGTCATAATGCCAACATATTTATCTATAGTTTGGATGCATTGTAAATGATATCTAATTAATCATCATAATGTGTGCGGAGGTATAAAGTGTTAGTTTATGTTCCTTGACTTTTCTAGCTTGCTTGAACTCATTGGTTTTTTTATTTCAAATGAATATATATCTTAAATGTATTTTTTCTTCACTATAGTAGCCATTTCAAATGCTTTTTGACTTGCATCCCTATAAATCACAACCTGCTACTATTTTGCATTTGGAACATGTCACAAATTATTTGTGTAGAAGATGGAGTTGTCATTCTAATTTTTCATCATACTTGTATCTTTTCCCTGATTAACAGAAAACAACGTTGTAGGTAAATATTAGTTGTTTCAGTATTCAACACATTGAGTACACACACGTGCATATCTTTGTTCAGTGTACTAATGCACACAATGTATCAACATTTGTCGTCCTTGTTTTAAATATCCAATCTCCTGTATAACACTATTTGTACACATGCATTAAAAAAATATTTAATCTAATGTTGCATAATAAAGTCCTTTATACATGTCCATTCTACCACACATAGCCATTCCTCCACACATCATTTCACAATTGCTATTAAAATCAATTGACGTCATGGGAACACAATGAACATAAATCTAATGGCATAATTTTTTAATTCATGGTTGATGGCATTAGTCTAAGAATACTTTAGTGTATCACGATAGATTTTTGTCGAGTATTTCTTATTATGAGTAAAACCAATCTTCATCTATGTTCAAAGATTTGGGTCTACTATTGTGTGGGAAGTAGGCATACAGAGGAATATATGTGATTTCATCTAAATTTCTTGACTTCATTTTTGACACTTAGCTTTCAGTCGTAGTGTTAAAAACCATATGTCAAGTTATTATTAAATCAAATTTGGTTCAATTTTAAATAGTGGTGGGGACCAATTGTCAAATCGATTCATTGTAGAAGGTAGTTGAACACGTTTTTGCATTGTATTTATTTGTGAATATACTTACACAGTTTAATATTTAAAGATATTAGTGGTAGTTTTATTCTAATTGTCATGCTCAAAGCCATAATATAACAATAATTCAAATTTGTTCGGAAAACTATCGAAATTATTGCATGTTTTTTATAAAATGTGGTACTATTTTTTGTATATCTAGGTTACAGTTGTCAATATTGAAGGATTTTGGCGGAGGTGGGGTTTTTCACAGTACTGAATTGATTTATTATATCAAAAATACAATTCAAACACTCCTATTACCCTATTTTTTGGAAAAAGACAAAAAAAATTCCTTGATTCTAGCAATTTTTTGTTGTGCAGGAAAAGTTGTTCTCTTGGTACACAATCATTAATTGCTTTATTATTATGACACATGCATTAATTATATTGCAGTAGGAGCATTTGGAGTAAGTGGACAAGATTATTTTGGAATATCGCAATTTATTTCCATTAATTTTCATAAATGTTGCCTTTGGTATCTTTATTTGCTATTTATTCAAGGTGTCGTGTGTAAGAATTTTTACACGAGTAATAGTAAGAGTCGGTGACTATGAAGAGAACAAAGAATTGTAATGTTAAAATGACTTTGAAAATATTGTTCAATGATAGAGTATTTTTTACTACAAAGAGAATATGGGTAGTGCTAGCCTTGTTGGCACTAAGCCCACAAACGGATCCATATAGGCTCCTAAAGTCTCCAAATTTGCTTAAAAACATTGCAATGGATCCATTAATGCTCTTTAAATCTTCAATATTTGCTCAAAGATCATCCAATGATCAAAACCAGCGACAGAGGAAAGCCCTTGGAAGGATGGAAATACACTATCGGGAGGCAAAAACACTTGAAAACCATGAAAAACCCACAATCACACGCTTAAACAGAGGAATGAACAACAACCATTAGATCTGGCCGATCAACGACCTAGATCTAAGTGGCTAATCACAATTGGCCGAGCAGGAGGGACAATTTAAATTTGGGAGCATGACACCGCTGATCAATGACCGTCGATGATCGGATTGGTGGGTTGCATCGGCGGGGAGCATATGTTATTTTATATAAAGGCCTGGGGAGTGAGTGACACGTGATTGCGACTTATCGCATTGCTAATATCGCATGGGCAATATACCACGGGTAGGCCCTATGCACATACATATGGGTGACCGAATGAGCCGGACCCGATGGCATTATAATTGGGAATTCATAAATTTTGAAGTTCACGCCAAAGCGACTTTTAATGTATTTTCGGTGTATTTCGTTATATAATGAAATACAAAGGGAAACAGGGGCAATGCAATAGCGATGGAACCCGGACCCGATGGGTTTTGGGAAGCAAAATATATAGGTTTTCAAGTCCGCAAAAGCCCAATTTTTAATGTTCTTCGTGTATTTTTGCTATATAACAAAAACACGAAGGGAGCATTAGCTAGCAGCGATTGCGATAAGTCCTGGACTTGAAAGGATATGGGAGTGAAATAGATAATATCTGAAGTCCGTCAAACCCATTTTCGCACATTTTTTAGTGTTTTTGCATATTGCATAATATAAGGGAAATACACAGGAGCATGTCTTTTGTGACTTGCTATGGCGACAATGCTGGAGCCAATAGACAATTAAACCATATTTTAGGACTTTTGAAGTCCGAAATGAACAGTGATGGGCGAGATTTATCAATGTTGCAACGTGTTCACTGTTTATAATAGAAACAATCATTGTTTGCAATTTAAAGGGAAAAACAATGGCCCGAAGACCCATTCCACCATATAACAGAGTCCATGAGATAGTTTGCTGGGAAGCAAGGCTCAGAAAGGGAAAGAGAAGGGATACAACATGCTGCAACCTCAAATAGAAAGATCAGGGAGCATAGATAGTGCAACAGCCACACCAACAAACATCATGGAGCATCTCTGTTAAAGGAGAACTCCTAGACAGTGCAACAAGCTACCAAAAATATTTGAAAGAGGTTAGTCTGCTATTAGAAGCAGAAAATTCCAATCCCATGCTTCCCTAGAGGACATCAAATCAGTTAATAATATAGATCAGACGGATTATGACTCTGAGCCTCTTAGAGCTCAGGAGCATTGTAAACAAGCTATAAATAGCTGAAAGTAAGATGTAATAGGGGTTCAACTTCTGGAGATTATTCCTCCTTTGTTCCTTCAATCTTCTCATCTTCATTCTAGCAATATAAGCTTCTTTTGCCATTATATGTTCAATGTCCATTCCCTTTGTTGTTCTATGCTTGCACTTGAACAATTTATTCATGTTTTCTTTGTGTCTAAGGCCAGATAATTGCCATCTTATCTCTGCTGTGATAAATTAGAGTTGCAAGATTCTTTGCTGCCTGTAGCTAGCCATCCATATGTGGTCATTCATGCATCTACCAATACAGTCAGTATTCTCTTTTGCTACATGTATCTAGCCATTCATTTATGTTTATGTATGAAATCTGCTGGTATAGTCAGTATTCTCCATCTATCCACTGAATTTATAAATTATTGAGCATTAGTGGTCTCAAGCCTTGTATAGGTGAGAGCATTCATGCATGCCTTGAGTGAAAACAGAGCTGAAATGGTTATCTAACATGATCCAAACCATCATTTATTCCAATAGTTCAAAGAAAAATATTGAAGATTATATGTTACCAGGCATCTTCGATCTACAACCTAGGAGGGTTTCGGGAAGCAAAATATATAGGTTTTCAAGTCTGCAAAAGCCCAATTTTTAATGTTCTTCGTGTATTTTTATTATATAACGAAAATACGAAGGGAGAATTGGCCAGTAATGATTGCAATGAGTCCCTAACTTGAAAGGATCCGGGAAGTGAAATAGATAATATTTGAAGTCCGCCAAACCCATTTTCGTGCATTTTTTAGTGTTTTTGCATATTTCATAATATAAGGAAAATACACAGGAGCATGCCTTTTGCGACTTGCGATGGCAAAAAGGCTGGACCTAATAGACAATTAAACCATATTTTAGGACTTTTGAAGTCTGAAATGAACAGTGATGGGTGGGATTTATCAGTGTTGTAGTGGTTTCACTGTTTATAACATAAAAATCATTGTTTGTAGTTTAAAGGGAAAAACAGTGACCCAAAGACCCATTACACCATATAACAGAGCCCAGGAGATAGTTTTTCCAGGAAACAGGGTCGGAAAGGGAAAGAGAAGGGCCACAACATGCTGCAACCAGAAATAGAAAGATCAGGGAGCACAGACAACACAATAGCCACAACAAAAAACATCATGGAGCATCTTTGGCATAGGAGAACTCCTAGACAATGCAACAAGCTACCAAAAATATTTGAAAGCGGTTAGTCTACTGTCAGAAGCAGAAAATTCTGATCCCATGCTTGCCTAGAGGGCATCAGATTAGTTAACAATGCAAATCAGATAGACTAAGACTCTGAGCCTCTTAGAGCTTAGGAGCATTGTAAACAAGCTATAAATATTTGAAAGTAAGATGTAATAGGGGTTCAACTTCTAGAGATTATTCCTCCTCTATTCCTTCAAGTTTCTCATCTTCATTATAGCAATATAAGCTTCTTTTTCCATTATATGTTCAATGCCCATTATCTTTGTTGTTCTATGCTTGTACTTGAACAATTTGTTCATGTTTTCTTTGTGTCTAAGGCTAGATAACTGTCATCTTATCTCTGCTTTGATAAATTAGAATTGCAAGATTCTTTGTTGCCTGTAGCTAGCCATCCATATGTGGTCATACATGCATCTGCCAGTATAGTCAGTATTCTCTTTTGCTGCCTATAGCTAGCCATTCATTTATGTTTATGTATGAAATCTACTGGTATAGTCAGTATTATCCATCTATCCACTAAATTTATAAATTATTGAGCATTAGTGGTCTAAAGCCTTGTATTGGTGAGAGTGTTCATGCATGCCTTGAGTGAAAACAGAGTTGAAATGGTTATCTAACTTGATCCAAACCATCATTTATTCCAATAGCTCAAAGAAAAATATTGAATATTATATGTTACCAGGCATCTCCAATCTACAACCTTGGAGAGTTTCCTGGAGTGATAACATAATTGGCACCATTGTCGGGGAAAGGAAACTAAAGCTCAGCTTCCCTAGAAAACGATATAGATCTATCTTTTATGATAGACAAAGTCTGGGCATTTTTTTGGTTGTAATCATCTATCTAGCGACTCTACTGGATGTCGAACCTCTTGATGACTCCACTTCATAGTTTTGGCTTAGTTTGCGAGGCATACTCGGAGAAATCCTTAGAAGTCACAAGCTGACCCAGTACCTGATCCTGAAAAGATCATCAAAGAAAGAAAGGTATTGCAGAAAGGAGCATCAAGTTCAGGTAAACATAAACAATCTCCTACATATCTTCAAGAAAGGTTTGTAATGGAACAAATATATGTTGAGAGTATAACTTCTAATACTAGCAACGAAGAAAAACTCTTAGAGATTCATAAAGCTCCTTATTCTTTAGGTTTTCCTTTTGTCATATGCCCAAAGGAAACCTCACCTCCTATCCATCATACTCCTTTAGTCTTGTCAGTCAATCCTCAACCCTCTATCATTTAGACTACCAGTACTCTTTTAGCCACCACAACTATGGCAGGTCCATAAGCACCTACCAAAATGGAAAGAATCATAGCTACTAGATATGGACCTCTAATACTGCCTGCTCCTTTGAATTCCATGCCTATTGGAGAATATCAGAAATATAGGCCTAAGTTCACTGAGACTGAAGGTGTCACTACTGAAGAACATCTTAGGTCATTCTACAACTATGCTAATAATTTGGACATTAGTGAAGATGATGAGTGGATGAGAGTCTTTGTCCAAAGCCTAGATGGAGAGGCTAGAAAATGGTTCAGAGAACTAACCCCAAGATCTATAACAGATATTGAAGCTTTAGATGATGCATTCCTAAAGCATTGGGGGGATATTAAGGATCTCCTCTACTACCACACTGAGTTTGGGAACTTAAAGAGGGAAAAGGGTGAGTTGTTTGTCCGATTTTAATAAGAGGTTTAACCGTATGTACAACAAGATACCAGCTGAAGTAAAATCCACTACTACCTCTGCTAAACTCACTTATGCCAGTGCTTTTGACTCTAACTTCTACATACTATTGAGAAAGAGGTGATGTGCTACTTTGGCTAAAATGCAGGATGCAACCTTGGAAGTGGAATCGAACATCATGGTTGCATAGAAGCTCAAGGGAAATGTTTATAGAAGAAGACAGAGTGGCGAGTCTTCATCATCCTCTGATCCTAAGATAGATAAAATGACCAAAATGATCGAGTCATTAGCCTTTGAAATATCCAAATTAAAGGTTGAGAAGCACTTGGGGAAAGGAAGAGTGCCTAATACCTTTTCTCCTAGAAATCCAAATCGAAATCCATATAGAAGAACTAATGAGTAGTTGCAAATTTTGCAAAGAAACAAACATGCAAATGAAGAACAAAGGGTGAAGGCTCCTTTTTAGAATGTAGTGATGGAAGAAGAGAAGTTGGAAGAAGATGATGAGATCCATTGTCTGGAAGATAAAGGCAATACTTCCTTTTTGACCTCAGTTGCCTAAAAAAATTCATTATGCAATGACCAGATCAGCCAAGAATGGGATGGTAAAGGCATTCTACAAACTATAGATCATCAAAGATATAATTTGAGGTCAAAGATGAATAATGCCAAGGAAACTCCTATTCAAAGAGTTGTTGTCCCTCCAGTATAGCAAGATAATAAGCAAAAACAACTGGCAATTGATCCCATCATCCTCAAAGCTCCAGCTTATGAGGTAAGAGGCCTTGACAAGTCTCGTTCTCCTTTTAGTTTTCAATTAGAAATTCAAAATCTAAGAATACCCATGCCTTTAATTGAACTAGTGAAGAATGAGTCCTTCAAAAGATCCATCCTCGAGGCCCTTGAGCCTAAATCCATCTAAGCCTCCATTGACCATGTAAATCTACAAGATGAAAAGCCAGTTGTTATTCGCAGCCTAATGATTGAAAATTGTGAAGACAGCTCCTCATCATTCTATGTCTCTCTAACCATTCATGAAAAAATCCTTCACAACTACCTTTTGGACACTAGAGCCAGCCATAATCTAATGCCCAAGGCTGTCATGGATGATTTGGGTTTTGACACCACTAAGCCTTATCATGACCTATTTTCTTTTGACTCTAGACAAGTGAAATGTCTAGGATTAATCAAGGACCTAGCCATCACTTTGTCTCAGCTGCCTATGAAAAGCATGATGATGTATATTATGGTAGCTGATGTACCCCCCAAGTTTGGCATGTTACTTTCCAGAGGTTGGATCAAGAGATTAGGTGGATCATCACAAAATGATCTATCTTATGCTACTGTTCCAGTTTTCGGAGGTGAGAGCAAGAGATTATACAAAGAGGCACAATTGGCTTATATCATCAGCGATGAGAAGAACCTTACTAATCATCCCATCTATGCTGTTGACACTGATTTTGGAGCATGTATTATTCATATTGAAGAATCCCAGTTGGCCTCCACACAGCTTAAAAAACTAGTTTTCCGAATTGTTGAGGAAGAAGGCCCATAGATTTGGGACATGTTCTTTGATGGAGCTTTCTCTAAAGAAGTTGTTGAGGTAGTTGTAGTCCTTGTGTCCCCAACATAGGAATACATTCATTTATCGTTCAAATTAACCTTTAAGGTCACAAAAAACATAGCAGAGTACGAAGCTTTGATTCTGGGCTTAAGCGTTGCTAAAGAGATGGGTATCAAAGGCATAAAAGTGTTTGGAGATGTAAATGTCATCAGTCAATAGGTAAATAAAGTGTTCCAAGCAAAGAATCCAAGGCTGAAGGCATACAAAGATGATGTATGGAGGCTCAAGGATTCTTTTAATGATTTCAGCATTTCTTATATTCCAAGAATGAAGAACCAACTTGTTGACTGCCTTGTTGTGTCTACTAGCACGTTTATTCCTCCTTTGCCTCCTAAATTGACATATGAAGTTTAGGTAAAATATAGATCGTCTCTGCCTGACAATGTCAAATATTGGAGAGTTTTTGAAGATGATAAGGAAATTAACAGGTTTTTACAAGTCGTTGAGGAATTTGTTGAAATGCACATCGACCAAGAAAATGAAACCATGGAAGAATGTGGCCAGTCCAAGCGAAAAAGTGAGATCAGACGAGGAAGCATTGTCTAGTTGTCTAGTAATTACATACCAAAAGGATTGGTGCCTCTAGAGAAGTTTTTCGATTATAATGACGTGCCCTATAAGTCGGCCAAATAGAAAATGAGTGTGTTTTCTGTAAACATAATATAGGGAGCCCAACCCATCCAAAATTCATTAATCTATCCACTCATTTGTCTTCTACCCAGAATTCCAAGCATCGCACCCTCATGAAGCAATTCACTGATATGTTTGCCTGGGAATACAGTGATCTTAAAACCTATGATACAAACATAATTCAGCATAAGATTCCACTGGAAATGAACACCATCCCTTTTAAGCAGAAATTAAGACCTATCAGCCCTCTCTTCTTGCCTTTGATTGAGAAAGAAATCAAGAAGTTGTTGGATGCCAAAATCATAGTTCCCCTAAGGTATAAAAGGTGGATAGCTAACCTTGTGGTACTAAGAAAGAAAAATGGAGAAATCAGGCTTTGTGTCAACTTCAGAAATCTGAATAAGTGCTCTAAAAAAGATAATTATCCTCTGCCGAAGATGGAACACTTGCTGCAAAGAGTTTCAGGGGCTAGAGTCATGTCTTTCTTAGATGGATTTTCAGGTTACAATTAGATTGTTGTACATCTTGAAGATCAGGAAAAGACTAACTTCGCTACTCCTTAGGGAACTTTCATGTACTCCAAGATGCCTTTCGGACTGATGAATGTTGGGGCTACTTTTCAGAGGGCCATGGACATAGCCTTCGTGGGAGAGAAGGAAAAGTTTTCCCTTATTTATCTTGATGACATAAGAGTCTTCTCTAGTAGCCACAAAGACCATTTACAACATTTGAAGAAGGTATTCCTAAAGTGTAGACAGTTTGGAATTTTAGGGAACCCAAAGAAGTCACAGTTTGCTCTAGAGGAAGGCAAACTTCTGGGACATATTGTTTCTATTGAAGGTGTGAAGATTGATCCAGCAAGGGTTCAAGCCATTCAGACATTGTCCATCCCAAGGTCAAAAAGGGACATTCAATCCTTCCTGGGTAAGATTAACTTTGTAAGGAGGTTCATTCCAAACTTTGCAGAGCTAGTAAAGCACATCACTTCCATGTTGAAGAAAGGATCAGAAATAAAATGGACAAATGCTTCAAGAAGCTATTTTGAAGCCATCAAGCAAGCTATCATGGAAGCTACCACTCTAATCAGCCCAGATTACACTAAGGAGTTTTGTATCTTCTCTTTTGTCTCTTATGATACACTTGTAGCAGTTCTGTTGTAGAAAAATGATGAAGGCATAGAGCACACCCTGGCCTTTTTCAGCAAAACTTTAAGGTATGTTGAACTAAGGAATGACCTTATTGAAAAACAAGCTTATGATCTCATAAAATATTTAAAGGCATTTAGAATTTATATTCTACATTCCAAAGTAGTTGCATATGTACCTTCAGCCTCAGTAAGATATGTCTTAACTCAGCTAGATATTGATGGGAAGAGAGCTAAATGGATTGCAAAATTCATAGAATTTAACATAGAGGTGAAGCCCATCTTGTTAAAGGCTAGGGCTTGGCTAAACTTATGGCTGAAGAAAATTGTAGCTTGTTAGACATAAATTCCATGGGTCTAAATTCAGATGATGAATAGACAGAGGGAGTAGCAGAAGAGCAAAAGTAGAATCAGTCTTTGGCTAAAAATCTAGCAACATGTGAATGGTATTACAACATAGTTCATTTTTTGCAAATGCTAGAAGTCCCTCCAAGGCTTATCTTAAGTCAAGCTTATGCCATTAAACTCAGATCAGCCAAATTCTACATTAATAAAAATTTGTTTTATTGGAAAGACCCAACATGAATCCTCTTGAGGTGTCTAGGTAAAGAACAATCTGTGGAAGTCATACACCAGTTCCATTCTAGCATCTGTGGAGGGCATCATTATTGGAAAACCACAACTCACAAAATCTTAAAGGCTGGATATTATTGGCCTACTCTATTCTTTGATGTGTTTTCTTTCGTAAAATCTTATGCCAAGTGTTAGAGGTTTGCAGGAAGACAACAACTAAAATCTCTTCCCTTGAAACCAATACATGTCAATGGTCCCTTCTAGTAGTGGGGCTTGGACTTTATAGGTGAGATCAACCCACATTCCAGTGGCCAGCACAAATGGATCTTAGTAGCCACTGATTATTTCACCAAGTGAATTGAGGCTATACCCACTAATAATGCCAAACATCAAGTTTTCATAAAGTTCTTGAATGAGAATATTTTCACTAGATTTGGTTGCCCAACCAAACTAGTCACTGATAATGCAATAACTTTCAATGCAAAAGAATTGGGGGACATGACCAAATCCATGTGCATTCTACCTCATATTATCCTCAAGGCAATGGCCTGGCAGAATCATCTAACAAGAGTTTGGTAAGGATAATCAAAAAATTGTTAGAGGACAACAAAAAGATTTGGGATTCCAAGTAAAAATTTGCACTATGGGCTGCGAGAGTTACCATAAAAAAGTCAATAGGGAATTCTCCATTCAAATTGGTTTATGGCGCTGATGTTGTTTTCCCCATCTAGATGATTCTCCCTGTGGCTAAGTTCTTGCAAGAAGAACAAGATGAAGAGAATGACATGGTAAGAAGAATGAATAACCTGGTTGAACTACAATAGATCAGAGAGCAATTGGTTGAGAAGTCAAAAGCTCATCAGAAGAAAATAAAAGAATCCTTTGACAGGAAGGAAAAAGTGGACAATTTCCAAGTTGGTGATTGGGTGCTTAAATGACATTCATTTAAGGAAAAGAAAGGTAATTAGGGCAAGTTTGACTCCTTATGGACAGGTTCGTTTGTCATCGCTCAAGTTTAGCAAAACAATACATTCATTCTAGACAGTCTGGAAGGAGGAGATACTTTTGGTAGCCCAATAAAAGGGCAGTTATTGAAATGTTATTTAGTTTAAGGCTTTAAAGCCTTGTCATTGTAAATATGTTTTTCTAGTTTTTATTTTCATGAAAAAATAGACTCCATGCCCAATGGAACACTAGAAGGAAGATTTGACTTGGTTTTTTCAGGAAAAAGCATTGATTTGTGATCCTTGAAACCACACGGGGAGGATTTCATCCCCAAAAGGAGCCAATGTTAGCCTTGCTAGCACTAAGCCCACAAATGGATCCATATAGGCTCTTAAAGTCTCCAAATTTTCTTAAAAACATGCCAATGGATCCATTAATGTTCTTGAAATCTTCAAGATTTTCTCAAAGATCATCCAATGATCAAAATCAACGTAAGAGGAAAGCCTTTGGAAGGGCGGAAATACACTATCAGGAGGCAAAAATGCTTGAAAAACATGAAAAACCCACAATCGTGGGCTTAAATGGAGGAATGAACAATAAATGTTAGATTTGGCCAATCAACAACCCATAACTAAGTGGCTAATTGCAATCGGCTGAGTAGGAGGGACAGTTTAAAGTTGAGTGCATGACACCGTCGATCAACGATTACCGATGATCGGATCGGCAGGTTGCATTGACTGGGAGCATATGTTATGTTATATAAAGGCTTGGGGAGTGAGCGATGCACGGTTGTGGTTTATCTCATCGCTGATATTGCATTGACAATATACCACAGGTGGGGCTTATGCACATACATATGGGTGACCCGATGAGCCGGACCTAACGACATTATAGTTGGGAATTCATAAATTTTGAAATCTGTGCCAAAGCCATTTTTAATGTACTTTTAGTGTATTTTGTTATATAACGAAATACAAAGGGAAACAGGGGCAGTGCGATAGCGATGGAACCCGGACCCGATGGGTTTCGGGAAGCAAAATGTATAGGTTTTCAAGTCTCCAAAAGCCCAATTTTTAATTTTTTTCGTGTATTTTTGTTATATAACGAAAATATGAAGGGAGCATTGGCCAATAGTGATTGTGATGAGTCCTGGACCCGAAAGGGTCCGGGAAGTGAAATAGATAATATCTGAAGTCCGCCAAACCCATTTCGTGCATCTTTCAGTGTTTTCGCATATTTCATAATATAAGGGAAATACACAGGAGCAAGCCTTTTGTGACTTGTGATGATGACAAGGCTAGACCCAATAGAAAATTAAACCATATTTAAGGACTTTTAAAGTCCAAAATGAACAGTGATGGGCGGGATTTATCAGTGTTGTAGCGTTTTCACTGTTTATAACAGAAACAGTCACTGTTTGCAGTTTAGAGGGAAATACAAAGGCCCGGAGACCCATTCCACCATATAACGGAGCCCAGGAGACATTTTGTTGGGAAACAGAGGTTGGAAAGGGCAAGAGAAGGGCCATAGAATGCTATAGCCCAAAATAGAAAGATCCACCTCGTTGAATGCAATGAAACTTGGGGGGCATGTACCTCGATTTGCGTCATTATGCTAGGGGTATGCGAACTCATAACAAGCATAGTTTTTCGTTTCAAGCTTATGTAAACATGAAACCGAATTCAAACAGAGTTCTCCATGGTTCAAGCTTGTGAAAAAATGAACCCATACCTGATTTACGTCTCATCATCGTTGTTTATCCGCTAAATTTTGCTAGATGAGCCTTGGTTGTTTCATTCCATTGCCACCATCTCTTTGGTCAATCATATGCCTTCACTTGGTTGTTTTTCCTTTCCTGAGGAACTGCAGCGATGAGTGGTTTTATTAGCTAGCCTATTGACCATTACATGTTTTGAGCAGTTCCACCATTGCCAGAACCAGTTGCTAGCCTTTATACCGCTCGTTCCTCTAGGAAAAGTCTTCTTTAAAGCTCTTTTTTGACTTAAAAGATAAACAAATAGCTGAGTTGTTCCTTTCGACTCGTTAAATGAAATGAGAGGCGGTATGCTTTAAGCACTTTTCTGACCGTGTAAATGTGAAAAGATTGCCGAGCTTTTTTCATTTCAGGCTCGTTATTGGTCACGAAACGACGTGGTTTTGATTGCTTTTCTACTTTTTCGAGTCGAGGTCACTAATCATGAAAAGTACTCCTTGATCGTAATGGTCAAGTGGTTCTTTTGAGTATTGTTTTATACTTTTTCGGGCTTGAGAGACACAAATTTACGAAAAAGGACCCTCCCTGGAGTTTTCTTTTCCGTGTCTTTTTTAAACTCTCTAAACAGAAAAAGACTCTGAGATTTACCTATGTCGGACTCGTTAAACCCTAACGACATTGGACTCGTCACCATGACGGGACTCGAGCTTCTCATCCCTAGGGCTCGTTAAACTATTACTAGGTTGGATTCGAGTGAAGGTCGAACTTATATTACAAGCGCATCCTATCCCCTTCAAGCTTGTTTTCAAAAATAGTTGGGGTACTTGCCAGAAATGGTGGGGGAAAATTTGGAGATCATCATTGATTGTCTATGGTAGCTAGTCACCCTTGAACATCGACACTTTTGCTTCTTGTCGGGTTGGGATATCCATACATCGTCATTTGGCCTTTTGCGGGTTTGGGTTGTCGTTCAACCTCATTCTGTCTGATCCATGCTGTCTCCATTCAGCCTTCGATCCCTTGGTACCTAAATGTTACCACCCTCTGGAGTCATGTTGCCAACATGCTCAAAAGTATAATCCTTCTGTAGTTTACACCCTATTTTTTTTCCTCTGGTACTCTGTTTCATCATCTAGCGCTTGTTCCTTGTCTTGTGTTTGGGGGAAACATTGTGGGCCTCCTGCGATGGATTGTCTCATGTCGACATCAGCTCATTATCCAGGAGAATGATCTAGAGATCCCTTTTGGTACCTTGGAGCTTGCATGCCTCAATGGCAAGTTCTTCACACCTAACGATCGACTTACATCATTGGTCGTTGATTGGGTGATTCCACGAGTGTTCAACTTCAGCTCATTCTTCACACTTCGTGGATTGTATTGGACAATACCTTAAGAACCATTAGCATTATTGGTGGTTTCTCTTGTGCTTGTTAATGGTTTGCATCATTGACTGGTAATAAATCAATTTTCTCTCATGCTTGACTTCAACACTTCTATTTGCATGTTAGAATTTGTACTATGATTGGTTGGGTTCAAGACCCTGAACTCAGATTACATATGCTCGGGCTACGTCGATTGGTTTGTGATTACATGACTCATTGAGGGATGGATGCGACCATACCTAAGTCTTCATGGATGGTTGTGATCAAACCTTTATCATTATCATGGTCTTATTAGCTGGATGGTTGCGTCCATACCATAGACCTAGTTCGTATGTCTTTTGGATGGATGCATCCATGCCTAGACTACATGTATTTCACTATCAGAGATATTAGTTGTACTTGCACCTGCAGGTTCTTCTAAATGGTGTTCCAGCTCAGTCAGTTTCATAAAGCATTTTACCCCTCCCACTCTCTCAGGCTTCATACTTTAGGGGGCATCTAGTACACAATAATTTGTCACTTCCTTCGCTCCCAGTCCTTATACTTGTCATGTGTCCAAGTCAAACATGCTCATACTGAAAAAATGCTCTCTTATGCTGCCAATTAACCCACTTTTCCTAAGCTATCTGCCTCATCGTGACTATGGACTTAATATACGCGCTGAATGGCGCTCATAAACAGTCCAGCTGCACTTCTAGCGTGGAAGTACATCTGTTTCCCATGATGGTTCGATTTCATGCCCCGTTGCGAGGCTATTTGACATCTTTAGTGATGGTTTGACTGTCTACATTAGTCACTAGTGATGTTAGCACTAAGGATCTATTATACACCCGCGATGATCCAGATTGGGTGAAATTTTTCCAATAGTTGGCCTTCTAGATGAACTAGACCTAGTTGTTGGCATAGTTTGTGTCGCCCTTCCTTCCTTGGTATGGCATTTCCGTCAATTGTGCGACCATCCTTGGGGATAAGCTCTCTCTTCCACCTTTGATGGAGACTCCTCCTATTTAAACACTCACCTTTGCTATGATCAGCTAGTTGGTAAATTCTTGGATTGAGCAGTGTTGTTAGTGCTTTTGAATTTGATAGATAGCTGGTGTGGGTGTGAACAAGTGTGAGAGTATTGATAGCTTGTGGAAGGTTGTGAAGTGCCCTTGACTTTGTGTAAGAACTTATGAGTGAGAGAGAGACTTTGTGTGTCGGGAGATCCATCTTCAAAGAGTGAATGCTTGAAGAACATGCTGGCTGGATTCCTCTGAGAAGGCTTGTGACGTCAAGACTTCGGTTGTAAGCTTGCTCTTATTTCATTATTAATGCAATCAATGATGTTTTCCTATGTCTTGTATGTAATTTACTATATAGCTCATGACTTCTTGACTTTGTGAGTAAATAGATCATTGTTGTTCTCCGGTTATCTGCTTTGTTTTATTTACTTTGCATTGTTTCAGGTTGATCACTCATTGAGGAGAAGGAAGAAAAATCTGGAGTAGCGCAACAAAACTCCATCGACCACCAGTTGAGGTAGGCCTCCAACTATGATTGTTTAAGGAAATCTATCGTTGATTTGTCCTTGTTTGTGACTAGACCCACTCTAGGGCTAGAGGGGTTGCCTCTGCCGGCAGGGAACACTTTCCTGCATGACAGGGGCCTGTTGGGATGGGGTCCCTTGGGTTAGTTTTGGGGTTAAAAGCCCTAGTTTTGATGTAAATTTTTCTAAAAGATGCAAAGTCTTCGCAATTTGTGGATGTGGAGCGCGTAGATGGTTAGGAGTAAAAGGGGTCTTAGCCCCTTGTTTATGTGAAAGTTGAGTCGGTTTTGAGATCTGCTCTTGGTTTGTGGACGATGGGATTGTATGTAAAAAGCTATAAATAGGTGTGTATTAGAGAGTCTAAGGCATGTCTATGTTTGAGAAAGGAAAAAGGGAAAGTAAGGAGCAAGTAGATAGAAGGGGAAAGGCTTCGTAGTTGAGTGCATGGAGGCCTAAAGTAGAGTCCTTAGCTGAGTGGGAAAACTCCTGCAGTTGAGTGCACAGGGTAGTTTTGAGTCTGTAACACAATATTGAAAATCAATAAAGAAGATTGTTAAAGAATTCCTATGTTTATCTGTTTACTTCGGTCTATTTATGATTGCGATATATGATGTGAATGAATATTGTATTGATGAAATATTGATCTAATGATGTGTGACTTTATGGAATAAGTCTTAGTAACTATATGAATTGCTTGTTAAGTACTTTCGCGAAGATTATGATACAATCTCTTATGTTTATTAAATATTTAATTAGATCTGGGTGAGTTCAGATCTAGGGTTATTTTCTAATGCACGTAAGTGGATAAATCAATTTTTAAGGGTCCGCAAAAGCCAATCATAGACCTCTGCGAAGTTCTAGAAGTTGTTTAAAGGGAGTTGAAATATTGATTCCTACGGGGCTTATAGACCCATGCGAAGGCATATCTAGGGCATTAAAATACATCACACTAATCTCCAGATGTGGAAACTTGGTTCGAGCATCCCCCCACACTAGTTTGGGTGAGCTTGCGCTATCTGAGCTATTGTTGAAAGGGCCAGTAGAGTAGGGTTTTGTTTGGCACATTTAACTCTGAACCTGGGTATAGACCCCCTAAGCCAACAAGGTTGCAGCGTCATGGCTCATTAAATTTCATCTAGCTAGTGGTGATGTTCATGTAGAGACTATTAGGTGATGAAAAAGCAGAAAATATGAACCTAAAGAAAAAAATAAAAGAGCTAGAAAATGCTTTAATCCTAGGCCCTCTGCTAAAGACTCTGCTTGCAATACATGGGTCACCATTGGAATTTTTTTTTCTCGGGGTATCTCATAAATTTGATAAAGTCATTAATTTTCATAATGTAGTAAAATGGTACATTGTTAGCAATATATGAGAAAGGTTGAATCTACATGGCAAGCATCTTTTGATCTATGAAATTTAAGATAGAGAACTAATTCATCTGTCAAATTGGTCAAAAGTGAGCTTGAGGGAGTTAGGGAATTCATAGATAGTGACTTATTCAATTAGTTGGAAGCTTGTTTCACTATCCAATCTAGAAGAAGAGAATCAAGGGCTCCCATATGCTGTCAAATGAATCATATCAAAGTTGCATGGTCTAAGAAATCACAACACTAGAGGAAATTATTTTTGAAACTGGAAGCATAGAAAATATAAGGGTTGACGCATATGTTAATGTGATAGTGATTGTTTGAGATTTAAATAGTATGTGAATTACATATGAGTCTAGATTAATTCCAAAAGAATGGCTAATGGATGAATTAGAGAAGATGAAATAATCATAGGCAACAAAGTTCGATGATATAAATAATTTTATTGCAAAGAAAATTAGCAAATGCAAACTTATTTTAGTTAGTGTTAACAGAGAGTACTCTATCATGGCTTCACAATTTCATGAAGGATCTAGCCAAATTGAAGAGGAGATATTCAATTAATGCATTAAACAAGAAAGTGCAATTGATCTGATGAAAGAGTTCATTCAATATAAGGTGAAGCAATTCGTTGACAAAATTGTGATTCCAAGAGACAGTTGACAACCAAACTATATTAGTCTAGGCTTTTTCATATTGTAAGTGTTATAATACCTTGGAAAAATTGTTTTTCTATTCATAGTATTTAGAGATTGAAGTTTTTTGGGTACGTTATCAAGGAATAGACTAGTTCTTGAATGCAACTTCTTGTTTTTCATTGCAGGTGACGTTTTCATATTATAGTTCATGAGAACCCAATCTGAGTCCCCATTGGGACAAATTATTTTACTTTTGCAATTTAAGTATTAGTATTTTGATAAATTCTTTACACATTTTTAGTCTGTTTACCAATTATTTAAATGATTTTGAGATAGGCTTGAATTCTAGGATGTTGTGCAACAAACACTAATTGAACATGTGTTTTACAATATTTTCTTTGTACTTTTATATATGAGGTATTGTTTTGTAGTTCATGATAATTAAAATGGAATTACGTTTACTATGTCCTATTGGAATTCTTAGATAATGTTTTTCTTGTGAACTTGTCTAACTCTTAATTTTGTATCATTCTTAAAGAACACTAATGTAACATAAGTTCTTTGAACTATGCTTTTGAGCTTTTATATTTTATGTATCGTCTGAAATTGATGACAAGGAGAGTGAAGAATTATCAAGAGTTTTCATTATGAGATATATATTCCATTTATAATGTTTATTCTAATTATAGTTGTGGTGATTAACATTTGACTCTGAATACAATTGTAATTGCAGTAATTGTGTTGGTTAGTGTCCAAAGATTCTGAAACAAAAAGATTGATTATGTACAGAAGAATGCATGTACAGAAGAAATGGTTGTAGGGATGAATATTTCATTGTGTGGGGCTTAGAATGAAAGTTTTTATTGTGTAGAAAAAGCTTATTGATGAGAGTGAAAGCTATGCACAATGGAACACTGACTATGACTAAATCATATTTTCTTAATAATAAATTTTATTGCTTTCTAAAAAACATGAGGGATTTATGATGTAGTAAATTATTTTTCTCAAGGTGAGAGAAAGATCTCATAATAATAATAATAATAATAATAATAATAATAGAGTGAACTATGGGTTCTACTTTTGAAAGCATTCTGAAACAACTCCATATTTCATTTTCCAATAATCAATGGTAAATCAATCTTTGCAAGTATTTTATTTGTAGACACATACATTTTCTTTTGCTAAAGCAATCAATAATTTAAAGAACTTGTGTTAGATGTAGAAACTTGTTTCATTATGTAGAAATTTTCTTGTGTGGAGCTCATATTAAAGTTTACATTGTCCTTGTCTATGTTCAAATATTTGGGTTTAGTATTATGCAGGACGAATGTATACATAGGAAATGTGTAGGGGCATATCTACGACTTCGTCCAACTTTGCGTCATAATGTTCAAAAGAACGTGCCAAGTTATTAGTATATCAAATTTTGTTTGGTTTTACATGGTGGTGGGGAGAAGTTGTCAAGCTGATTTGTGGTACAAGGTAGCTAAACACGTCTCCATGTGATATTTAATTGCAATATCCTTGCACAAATTACTATTTATTATTGACATTTTTAAGCTAATTTTGATGATCATTGTTATAGTGTAACGAGACTTCAAACTTGTTTGCAAAACCATGGAAATCCTGACACATCTCTAATAAAAGCCAGATGCTCTACTTTTTTATGGTGTAGAGTTCACTTTCTGTGTTTCATATTCGAAAAAATGGCATTGACTCAATACTAAGATGTTTTGGTATAGTTTTGGTGAATTAACATATGAACGTGTAATGGGGAACGATAAATTCTACAAGTTGTAAACTGAGATCAATATAATAGAGAGTGTAAGTCGAAGTATGAATTCGTTTCATAATATAGATTATTGATAGCTTGTAGGCTACTTGTCATTATTGGAAATAATTCACATTTAATTTGGTTCATACATCCATAATATTAAATCAAAAGAAATATGCAAAATACATGGAGTAAATGCTTTTCAAATTTTGAAATTTGTTTTAAAATTATCTCCACTACTTTTCGTGAATGTTGGCTTTGTTGTTTTTTAATTTCTATTTATTGAGAGTGTCTTGTTGGACAAATTCCATTCATAGAATAGTAACAGATAACATAAATGGAGAAATCACAAAATTACAAACTAACATTATAGTTTCAGTTTCGTTTTGGAGAAATTGTGTATTGTTTAGATTGAATTATTTCCACTACTTCTCGTAAATGTTGGCTTTGCTAGTTTGAATTGCTATTTTTTTAGAGTTTTCTATGAAACAAATTTCATACATAGAATAATAATATGTGGTGATTGTTTACCCTATCGACAAATCTGTATTTAAAGGGCAGTTAAAACGTTACTAATTGGCGAAATATTTTAAAAGGAAAGGTAAAATGGTTATTGATGTTGAGGAGCTGAAGGAGCCAATTGAGCATTCTAGAAGACCTAGGACTAGGTATTCTTCTAAGATACATATGAATGAAAAGGATATAGTTCTGATCGGAATGGAAAATGGAATCCACCCATGGTATTCATCCACCCATGGTATTTTCCTACCCATGGAATTTACCCATGATATTGTAAGTGGAATCCACCCATGGTATTCATCCACCCATAGTATTTTCCCATGGTATTGTAAGTGGCATCGACGCTTGGTATTTATCCTCCCATGGTATTTATCCTCTCATGGAATTTACCCATGGTATTATATGTGACATCCACCCATGGTATTCATTCACCTATGGTATTTACCGACCCATGAAATTTACCTGTGGTATTATGACAAAAGCATGCTATAAGTAACAAGTCACATTTTGTAAAAGGATATTGTCCACTATAATGTAGCCTTTATAGCTATTATCTATTTCAATAAAAAAAAGTTTCTTTGTGGTCTTATTTTTGTGTGTTCTCCTCTTTTATTCTAGCATTTCAATTTGGATCAGTAGTATCAAATTTAGGTTATGATTCCATGGGAATGAGAGTTTGATGCATATTTTAGTTTTATATTTTTGCAGCAACATTCTAAAGACTTCAGGCACGTGCTACGACCTCCAGATAACAGTTTCTTGGAGAAAGTGGGAATTTTTTTTTTTTTTTTTCATTTTTTGCAAGAATTTTCTTGGTCGTAGAGTTTCTAGATCAGATCTGAAAATTTTGGTGAAAATTTTACAAAAATAATAACATATCTAGATTCCTTGCAAAAAAATACCCAAATTTAGAAAACAAATCAGTCGAATCAGAGTCCGGATGAGGGAGATATTGTTGAAGTAAAATCAACTATGTTGTAGAAATGTTTTTGACGAAAAATCATAGACGGCGAATATCCTATCATTGATGGCAAGTTTTGTGCAGATTCTTAGAAAAATCATTGTAGATCTGAGCTCCTCTGGAAAAATCACCCAATTTATAAAAAAAATTGGTCTAATCAGAGTTTGGATGAGGGAGATATCGTTGATTTAAAATCAACTATTTTTTTCAAAACTTGTGTGACGGTGGGATAGTTGCAGCGCAATTTTGAATTTCTAGAGTATCTAGGTAGGGATTTCAATCACATGGGAAGATGCTGAATGATTATTCTATTTCCAAAAATAATTTATAATAAATATTCTTAGTTGTATTGACCGATATATGCCTATTTTAAATTTGGATCAACATTCAAAGTGAGTTCCCTTTAGAGATGTTCCCTCCCACCCTGCTTTAGTAGGCACCTCAGCATAACAACATCCGTCTAAAGTTCTTTGGAGACATTCTATCCCATCCTAAGCTATGTAGAAAACTACTACTTCATCAAGAGTTAGCATCACAACTATGGTTCAACCACACAAAATCCTTATCATCAAAGTCCATTTTCTAGGCCATACACTGTTAGTATCACAGTTAGTCACAAGCATTACAGGGTATCTCTATCCTCGAATTTTCGTTTTTCATGGTTATGGGTCATCCACAAACCCACACTTTATCGAAGTCCAATTTCTAGGCCATACACTATCAGTATCATAGTTGGTCACAAGCATTACGAGGTGTCTCTATCCTTAGATCTTCGTTCATCATGGTTATAAGTTAAAAAAACAAAACCCTTCTCTTCACTAGATCCTCATATTCAACAAAGGCTTCTTAGAAGGGAACTTCAAGCAATGGGGACCATTTATTCTTAAGGAGAGAGGAATGGTCCGAATGAAAAATGGAATCCACCCATAGAATTGACCCATGATATTGTAAGTGGCATCCACCCATGGTATTCATTCACCCATGGTATTTTCCCATGGTATTGTAAGTGGCATTGACCCTTGGTATTCATCCTCCAATGGTATTCATCCTCCCATGGTATTGTAAGTGACATCCAACCATGGTGTTCATTCATCCATGGTATTTACCCACCCATGACATTTTTTTGTGGTATTGTGACCAAAAAAGGCTATAAGTAACAATTCAAATTTTGTAAAAGGATATTGTCCAACATAATGTAGCCTTTACAGTTATTATCTGTTTTAATAAAAAAAAAAAAATTGTGGTTTTGTTATTGTGTGTTCACCTCTTCTCTTCTGAGGTTTCAATTTTATAGACCTTGAGGGTCCCCCCCCCCCAACCCAAGATTTGGATCAAATTCTGCCTATGGTTTTTGATGAATAAAAGGAATTTAAGAAGCTACTTGAACAACTTGAAGGGATACAATATCAAGTGGATGAACTTGCAGAGAAATATTATAGGGATAAGTGGGCCTTGTTTAGAGAAGTAGAGAATTTTTTACCATTACTGATAAACATAAGTATAAACTGAAGTGGAACTTGCCTCTGCATAGGAAATTAAATAATTTATATGTACAAAACTTAGTGCTCAAATAAGACTTAGGTTGGTGAAAAGCAAGCTCATTGAAGTCAAATAAGTTGGAAGGAAGAGGAAGAGAGGTAAGTTGGACTTACCTGTAGAGGTTAGTACTAAGGTGGATCCCCATCAAGGAACCTCAACATAGCTATGAATCCTTATTTTTTGTTTAGGATATCAAAAAGGTCAAATTTTGATGACATATAAAAAACTACAATGAAGGGCTTGCTATAGTTTCCATATACAAATTTTTGACCAGCGTAGGATAGTGAAGTTGAAAGGTTTTTGTTGTCATAAGGGAGTTTTATAAATATTCCAACGCTCATTTTGTTTTTTCCAACATTTCATATTAAGGGAAAGTCACCATGTGTTTCAGATCTGGAGGCGTTGTGAAAACAAACTAGCGTGCTGCGAAAATGGAGTACAAGTCATAGGGGTGTATACATGCATTTTGAATTTGGTTTAGGAGGACCAACACCATCATAGGGATATTTGGAGAATTTCCATTTTCTTCTTTTTTATAGAAATGGGCCACAATTGTACAAAGAATGGAAGCCACCTCAATGCACTACAAGTCTTCCTAATACACTGCGAATCTGGATAGTCAACTCTTCTCATTCAAATTTAGAATTTTTTGATCTCTAGTATTGATTTAGATTATGTAAATAAGTGGAAAAATTATCTTAGATGGTGTGTTTAATGATTATTGGATAATATTTCAAGTTAATGATGTTTTAGGCTTGTATTGGTTATTAGGAAAACTATTCCTATTTTTCAGTGTATGCACTAGTTTTTTAATGTATTTAGTTGAAAGTTGGTTTTGGTCAATGAATTCGACCACCTAGGATAGGAGATCAAATATTTGATGATGTATGAAGATTTGAAAAAGAATTTGAAGCAGGTTGTTGTTTGGGATTAGAGGATAAGACTTTGTGCACCGTACTTTTGAAGACTTTTTCGAGTGAATGGATGAATGCAGAGGAGAAAATTCCAGGGATTCATAAGTCATAAATTTGGTGGTTTTGTGCTCTTTTAGTATTGTAAGTTATTTTTGTGTCTACATATCTTTTATGTACATTTTCTTGCATGGAAAAGGAAACGATTAATTCATAATTCATCTGCAATGAATGTTCTATTTTAACTTTCTAAGTTATCAATTTTTTTCAGGTAAAGCAACACTTTAGAATTCATCCATGATTTGATGCTCTAGTGTGTTGGTTTTTCACCTTTTCTACATTCATCTCCTTCAACAATTCGATATAAACCACCACCAAAGTTGCCTACCTTTCCCCTGTGAAATAACCCTCTCTTTGCCATCATTTTACTGCACAAATTTCAGATATGTGATGACTCCATGCCCAATGGATCCGCTACTATTGTCATCAACAGACCTTTAAAAAATAAAATTTTGTTGAGCTTAATACCTAGCCTAATGTCCTAATTTCTTTATAACCTAAGTGAGAGAGCCCTCTCCAGGTTAGAAGGGATATATTCTGATTTCCTTCTTCAACCTAGGGAATTTACGGAGTGCTAACATTTTGGCGACCACACTACGAAATTGAAATGTTCCATATTCCCTGGAAAGATCATCAAGGTTTCAGATCTTATTATGATGATGGACAACAGTCAGACACATGAACGTTTTACTATTCACCTGACAACTACAAGAAAGCTTCAAGCTAATCCAAAGACTCTATTTTCAAAAATTCAGATTTCTGAGCATCCATGGAAACTCCATCATTCAAAGAATTCAGAGCTTGAATTGCCTAATATATCAAAATGGAAAGGTATTTGGCAGACCCTATTTCTATTGTAGGTTTCAAAGAATACTGGGATGATGGTAATGATGATCATATTAATGAAGATTTCTCCAATTTATTGCCTATTTATTTGAGGTTATGCAAATGTAGCTATGAAGCCAAGACCAACTTTTTAGAAGAGATTTCTGAAAAAAATGAGAAATATATTCAAGCCTTAGAGGTTCTAATTCAATCTTACTTCTTTCATTGTCAAAATTAGCCTTTTATAATAAAAAAAATATCCCAAAACGAGAAGTGGTAGTGTTTCCTATTGATATTGAGGTTGAGGAATGTTTTGAGAATGGGTTGGATGACTGACAACTAAAACTGTATGATGGTAAGGAAATAATATATGAATTGTTGAAGCATGATTATCAATTTGCAGAATACTTTGAAGATCAAAAAACAAATCATGTCTTTCATGATCCCATAGTTGTCTATGGGCAGGAATTGTTTACTACAGAGTTCCAATTATGTTTCTGTTGTGAAGACCAAGTCTACAAGCAGTTATGAGTGCACTTATATTTTCAAGTTTTTGTTTTGTTGAAATATGGTCTAGGAATCACATCAAGTATGCAGCTACTTGATTGGTTATATTATAATTTCAATGTTATTTCATTGAGTATTTGGTTTCACCTATTAGAGTAGGAGTGTGTAAGTAGGTTTGATATTCAAGCATTTGGGTTTTCATTTCCAGTTGGTTTGCAGAGTGTTTTTCAGTTTGTTTGTTTATGGCTTTCAATAAGGATCAAGAGTTCTCTCAGGGACATATGAACAATGACATAGGCTACTAGTTTGAGTTTCATTTCACTTCAGCTAAAAAGTAGAGGAACAATCAATGTACACATTTACAAGATTGGGAGTAGCCCAATGGATCAGGCACATGATCTACAATGCTCTTGACACCTCAGAGGGAGGATGACATCCCCATTGGATCCAATGTTAGGGTCTTATGTTATATGGATCTTAGTCTTGTTGGTATTGCTATGTATCTAAGGTAAAAATTATAAATATTAGTCGTGAATCAACTGATTATTATTGTTTAAAAGGTCTAGGTCTAGATTAGGTATTATGTAAGGCTTGCCATTTTGATTAATAGGAAAATGTCTAAAATTATATTTTTCCTTATAAAGGGAAATCATGAAAGGTCTTTGGTCACTTGTAAAAAGGTACAAAAATCGTGCCACAAGTCTTTAGTTAGTGTGAGTGTTTTAGTCCTATCTTAATTCAGAGTTAGTGTTGGAAATAATACTGAGAGGGGGGGTGAATCAATATTATTAAGTCAAATATTCCTTTTTCAAAATCAAATGATATAGGCTACTTCAGTTAATTAAGCCCACGTATATACGCAACTATGCAGAAGGAAACCCGCGTATACAAATCAAACTTTTAATTTAATATATCTTTCTAATGATGATTGTTAATCTGTGTTCCATAATCAAATAACCAATAACCAGAAACAGTAAAATAGAGCAGAAAGACAATCGCACACAAGAACACAAGATATAAGGTGGAAACCCAATGTGGGTGAAAACCACCTACTGCAATTCGTCTCTATCTTCTTTTAAATTAGAAACTTCTTTTACAATGTATTGGTGCAGTCCTTTACTAGTACGCAGGCTGCAACCTGCAGATAGCTACAACCCTCTCTCGTTCTCCAGCTTCTCCTAGAAGGGAGCTACAACCCCCTTTAGCTCTTGCACTAGCCAAGATACTAGTACGTAGGTGCTGGCCTACAGAACACTACGACCTTCTCTTTCTTCTAGGGACCACGTTTCATAAATTTTCAGATTGGATCCATGAACATCAATCAAGAATCAAAACTCCTTTCCACCAATTAGATCTGAATCAAGTAGATACTTCTCTGATAGCTGTACCCAAAACACAGTACCAGAAACCACACACCAAAATCTGAACCCAGAACACAACAGCAATAAACAGAAGCAGCTAGATCACAACTCAAAACATATACGCTATTTCAATAACCTGCAACATGCGTGCAAACGCTTCTGTGTTTGGAGCAACCTGCGTATACGCAGTTTTCATTCACTGAACCAGTGTGTATACGCGTCTTCGCTTCACTGAACCTGCGTATAGATCTATAAAGGATAATTTTCTCCTTTAGATATTCAAACACTAGTTAACCCAGATTATCAGTGTTATAGATCAAGCAAGCGCCACATATAACACACCAAAATCATACAAAGATACTATCATTCAAGCTTAAAGATTATGACCCATCAATAGAACTTATCCTTCTCTTTGCGCTAAGGTTCCTCCTTCATTCAAATCTAGATCTGCACCATAACCCAATTATTAGTATTCCAGATCTACCACTTTATCAGATATTCAATACTAATACTGATGATCCTTTGTCACATGATCTCTTTCCTCTTTTATAGACTTGCCTTTCACAATACCATGGTCTAAAACCATAACAATTCAATACCATGAACCCAATACCTAGGATCAACACATCTCACGAGACATCATGGTCCAAAACCATAGGTTCAAATTCCAAGGACTAATTACCATGGTCCAAAAGTAAGTTTTCCAACATATACGCGCTTTTGTAACGTATAACCTGCGTGTATACACATCTTCGTCTAGATGAACCTGCGTATATGTCTTTTCCTTCATTCTGAAAGCCTGAACTAAGATCTGTTACCAAAGAGAGTTGCCATTAAGGACAATGTCAGTGCCATATCCCTAAATCAGTGCCAAAATGCCAACGATCTCCCCCTTTGGACTTGATGGCAACCCCAAGATCCTCAAATTCATTCTCCCCCTTTGTCATCAAGGCAAAAGGGTTGTGCTCCCCTGAGTACATGCTGAAATCTCTGCCCTGCTGTGCTGACCATGCTCCCCCTGACTGGAGGCAAGATCTGCAAAAGATGTTCTCCAAGAAGAACCATGACATATACATCATAAATAACCTTCCTATCATTAAAAGACTCAAAACATACATCCATCACCCAACGGGGATCATCCACCCAACCAAGTGGGGATACATCAGAAAATTACATATGAAAACTAAGTACATTACATCTTCATCCCAGGCATAGTGGGGAAACCAAAATAGGTTGTTACATGACCTTGACACCATAACAAAGATACATAACATAGAGACGAAAGATGTAGAGCAAGACTTATGAAAGTCATAAATAACTGCTAGTAGCGGCATCTGTCAATCACAATTCAGATCAGCATCCAAGATTTCCTTCTATTCTCCCCCTGCCTCTGTTCCACCAGAGACCAATAACAAGTGTGAAATAGAACCAAGAGCTTCTAAGATAATGCCAACAATGCATCATTAGAATTTTATCTTCTCCCCCTGAACCAATGCCAAATGGTCTCTTTTAGACTCATATTAGGCAATTTTCAACCAGAGCCTGTCCCTTCTAATATCCATCAAGCCTTCATATACGCGGTTTTCTCTGCACAAACCGGCGTATGTACGCAGATCCTCCTCAGGCAACACACGTGCACCCATTTTTCTCTGAAACTGACAAGATTTAACAGCAATATGATGCATCAACTACTCCTAGCTTTTGTCTGAGCTATTCAAAAGTTTCCTTGGGCAGTGGTTTGGTGAGAATATTAGCAATTGTTCCTTAGAAGGAACATACTCCAATTTGACCTTTTGTTCCAACACTTGTTCCCAGAGAAAGTGATACTTGATCGGTATGTGCTTGGTCTTTGAATGCATGACTGGGTTCTTTGAAATGCTGATTACACTTGTATTATCACATAAGATGGAGATAGGTGGTGTACAAGTAATCTGAAAATCCTACAAGGTTTGCATCATCCAAAGGATTTGAGTGCAACAAGATGCAGCTACCACATATTCCGCTTCAATTGTAGATAAAGCAATCGAACTCTGTTTCTTACTGAACCAAGATACTAATCTGGAACCCATAAAGAATGCACCACCACTTGTTCTTTTTCTGTCATCCACACTTCCAGCCCAATCTGCGTCTGTGTAAGCATGAAGGGTGAGATCTGTATCTCTAGGATACCATAAACCATAGTTTTGAGTTCCTTGAAGATACTTGAAAATTCTTTTTACTGCCTGAAGATGAGTTTCCTTAGGATTTTCCTGAAATCTTCCAACTATTCCCACTGCATGCATGATGTATGGTCGGGTACCTATCAAATAAAGTAGACTT
>APFE030504270.1:91052-111154 GCA_000404065.3 Pinus taeda
AGTTATTACAAATAGAACATTCAATTTCATTTTCAAGGGCGGAAAAGTTGTTATAGGTCCTTTTTGTGATTCCAGTCATACTTCTTTGTTTTTGAGCTTCTCTAGTCATGATTGTCTTATAGGCAACACATTGATCTGCTTTGTGGCCAAAGTTATGGCAAGAGAAACATTGACCATTGAAGAAACTCCTTCAATTGTCAAATCTACTAGCCAATTGATTGTAGTTTCTATTGTCATCCATTCTTGAAGCAAATTGAGAAGATTTTACCTGTGGCTGATTGTGGCTTCTGTTTATCCTTAACGTAGATTGCCCCCGATTTTCTTGATAGTTTTTGTTCATTCTTGAGGTAAACTACCCCTGATTTACCTGATAATTTTTATTAGGCTTTTGTTCACTCTTCCTTACTACATCAAGATAACTTTTGGAAGTGGATGCTTGTGATGCTTCTCCATTATACCCCAGACCTGTCTTGATTAGTGGAGAACGCTGCACATTAATAATCTCATCCAGAGTTTCAGATCCTTTAACAAATTTAAGATTAAGAGCTTTTTTTTTCTCAATCTCTTTTCTAAGACCAACAATTTCACATTCCAGTTTTTCATGATGTTTTTCCCTTTCTGCCAGTTGACATTGCAGAGAATCAATAATCATATTTTTCTATTCTAAACAGACTTTGAGTTTAGAAATTTCTTCATAAAATCCTTTTTCATCTATTGCATCCATGTAATCATCATCTTCAAAAGCCATTAAAAGTTTATAATTATTACCTCGTTCATCTTCATCACTATTTGAAAGTCCATCACTATCTTCATGAGTGTAATAACTTTTCTTGTTTGCATTCTGTTTCTTGTTCCATCTAATAGATTCTTTCCCCTTGTCAATCTTATCCTTATGAGGACATTTGGCAGCATAGTGACCGACTCTTCCACAAGGAAAGCATTTGAAAGGTAACTTACCTCGGAATCTTCCAGTACCCTGTTGAAGGGTTTTGACAAAATTTGATTCTTCCTTTTCTTCTGACACGTGTCCTGACTCATAATAATCTCCTTTGCCTAAAGCCTTGAAAACAACTTCTCTCCTGCCTGATGGTCCTCCTTTCCTCATTTCATAAGCAGTCAGAATTCCATGCAGCTGTGACATGGTAAGATTTCGTAGATTCTCATTTTCTTCTATTGCAGAAACTTTAGACTCAAACCTAGGGGAAAAAGATCTTAGAACTTTTTCAACCACAACAACCTCTTTTATTTCTTCACCCAAGTTTTTCAGACAATTAACAATCTCATCTACAAGAAGGAAATAGTTAGCCACACTTTCATCATTATGCATTCTGAGATTTTCATATTGAATTCTGAGGGTTTCAAGTTTTTCTTGTTTTACTTGATCATCTCCTTCATAGCTCAGTACAATCCTGTCCCATATTTATTTTGCGGATTTATACTGCATAACCTTGACAAATTCTGATTGAGATAAACATCCTAATAGAGTGTTGACTGCCTTTGCATTTGTTTCATATTTCTTCTTCTCAAGCGGATCTGTAGGAGTTGTTGATGGAAAAGTATACCCTGTATCTATGATATCCTAGACTTCTATACCAAGATATTGAAGATAGGCAGTAACTCTTACCTTCCAATATATGAATTTTATCCCATCAAAAATCGGTGGCCTGATTGATGCTTCCCTCTCGTAGTTACTCATGATGAAAGATCTTCCTTCAAGCGATCAAGCTTCTACTGAGGGACTTGCTCTGATACCAATTGTTGGAAATAATACTGAGAGGGGGGGGGGGGTGAATCAGTATTATTCAGTCAAATATTCCTCTTTCAAAACCAAATGATATACGCTACTTTAGTTAATTAAACCCGCATATATATATGCAACTATGCAGAAGGAAACCCGCGTATACAAACCAAACTTTTAATTTACTATATCTTTTTGATGATGATTGTTAATTTTTGTTTCAGAATCAAATAACCAATAACCAGAAACAATAAAATAGAGTTGAAAGACAATCACACACAAGAATACAAGATATAAGGTGGAAACCCAATGTGGGTGAAAACCACCTACTGCAATTCGTCTCTATCTTCTTTTAAATTAGAAACTTCTTTTACAATGTATTGGTGCAGTCCTTTACCAGTATGTAGGTTGCAACCTGCAGAGAGCTACAACCCTCTCTCGTTCTCTAGCTTCTCCTAGAAGGGAGCTACAACCCCCTTTAGCTCTTACACTAGCCAAGATACTAGTACATAGGTGCTGGCCTACAGAAGGCTACGACCTTCTCTTTCTTCTAGGGACCACGTTTCATAAATTTTCAGACTGGATCCATGAACATCAATCAAGAAACAAAACTCCTTTCCACCAATTAGATCTGAATCAAGTAGATACTTCTCTGACAGCTGTACCCAAAACACAGTACTAGAAACCACACACCAAAATCTGAACCCATAACACAACAGTAATAAACAGAAGCAGCTAGATCACAATTCAAAACATATACGCTATTTCAATAACCTGCAACATGCGTGCAAATGCTTTTGTGTTTGAAACAACCTGCGTATACACAATTTTCATTCACTGAACCAGCATGTATATGCATCTTCGCTTCACTGAACCTGCGTACAGATCTATAAAGAAAAATTCACTCCTTTAGATATTCAAACACTAATTAACCCAGATTATCAGTGTTATAGATCAAGCAAGTGCCACATATAACAGACCAAAATCATACAAAGATACTATAATTCAAGCTTAAAGATTATGACCAATCAATATAACTTATCCTTCTCTTTGCGCTAAGGTTCCTCCTTCATTCAGATCTAGATCTGCACCATAACCCAATTATTAGTATTCCAGATCTACCACTTTATCAGATATTCAATACTAATACTGATGATCCTTTACCACATGATCTCTTTCCTCTTCTATAGTCTTGCCTTTCACAATACCATGGTCCAAAACCATAACAATTCAATACCATGAACCCAATACTTGGGATCAACACATCTGATGGGACATCATGGTCCAAAACCATAGGTTCAAATACCAAGGACTAACTACCACGATCCAAAAGTAAGTTTTCCAATATATATGCACTTTTGTAACATCTAACTCGCGTGTATACACGTCTTTGTCTAGATGAACCTGCGTATATGTCTTTTCCTTCATTCTGAAAGCCTGAACTGAGATCTGTTACCAAAGAGAGTTTCCATCAAGGACAACGCTTGTGCCATAGCCCTAAATCAGTGCCAAAATGCCAACAACTAGTAGGCCATCAGTGTTTTCATCAAAGCAATCACGTAATGATCGTAACCAAAGTTTTGGAGGTGTCCTTATATTAGTTAGGATCTCATTTCAAAAGGATAGCATGTGACAAGGCAAAGGATAATGGTTAGAGGATAGCGGTTTAGATTCCCAATGTGGTATGAATCTCGGAAAAGCACTATGCATTCATGATGTTTCTCCTTGAATCATAATTAGCATGATCACCCTTGCTCCAAGCCATTCAGAGTGATCATTTGAACCTAAATTATTATCTCTCGGCACTTATATTGTCCTTATCGACATGAGAATTCTCAAGAGGACTAGTTCTTTCACTGTGAAAGGAAGACAAGGACGCTGCAAATCCACACAGGGTTAAATTTTTCACAGATCGATGATCCAAATCCTCTCATAGGTGAAAATTTGGTTTTACTTTTTCCTTTCATTCATTATGAAGCTCTGATATTACATTTAAAATAGAGGGAAAATCATCTAGATCTTGTAAAAGGAATAAAAATTTTGTCACTACTTTTCTACTTTTTGCTACAACGTTTCTTTCTCGGTGTTGTGCTTTCATCCCAACTTGCAGCAAATCCACACAGTGATACATTTTCCTTCTTTCTCCATGCCAATTTTCTTTTCACCGTGGGAGCTTCTGCATGAAAATAGTTTCCTTAGTTTAAATAGTTTAACAAAACCTTTTTCCCTTAAAAAATTTATGTTCAAAGGTGTTTAGAGGTCGAATGTTCTAGCGTTGCGTTTCTGGTTTGTGCATTGCAACTGTCCTTTGTTTTCTCATTTTACAACAACTATGAAATTCTTGGTCATATAGGGATTTCTTGAGGAATTCTGGGGTTGTGTCCCTTGGTAAAATTTTTCCTGGGGTTGTGTCCTCAAGTAATTTGTTCATAAACCCAAACTATCCATTGTTTCAAAAGTGAAATGATGACAACACCAAAAAATAAAAAACACAAAGGGAAATCCATTGTGCATTTTTAACCACAGGAAATCACAACCATTAATGTAGATCTAACCATTAGAATGGCTTTTGAGCAACTAGGCTGCATGATATTCTGTGAGAGAATTCATGGATATCATTTTCAATTGACAAAGGAATTTGTTAGGGGTTTTGATGGTGTACAAGAAAAAAATGGAAGCATGACTTTTACTATCTTAGCTCAATCAATAGTTGAGGCTACTGAGATACCATTTTGTGGAGAGGAATGATCCAAGGGGAAGGATTTTGATTTGGTTTCTTTCAAGGACTTCCTCAAGCCAAAACATAGGAAAGAGTATGGTTAATCTATTCCCAGGCACTATTTACAGGATCATCATGGAAAACTATTGGAGGTCATCCAAAGGCACTTCACATGTGAGGGGAGATTCATTAGGGTGTCACTATCACATTAGGATCCTAATGCATTTTAGTGGCAAGAAACCTTTGAAGCTTCCCTATTATCTGTTTAGGAGTTTATGTAAAATTGTTGATAGGGTTCAAACTAAAGGAAGTCAAGTTGAGGCTAGTTTGTTCCATTTCTCATTAACTAAATTGCCCGTAATGAAGGAGCTTGAGAATAAATATTAGTCATTACAGGATTTCTTGGTTTCTTCAAGATGGGTAACTCAATATTGAAATAGTCAAAGGAACAAGAAAGACACTCCCTTAGTTCTGATTAAAGAAGCTTCACCTGCAGCAGTAAGCTCAGTCAAGAAATCTCTGACTAAAACAAAATTGGTTGGTAAGAGAAGTGATAAGAAGCTATAGTTTTCCTCTAAGGAAGAAATGTGGTGGTAAGGGTGTCGAGAAATAGAGCTATAGAGAAGAGAGTACATGTGGCTCCTCCATCATCACCAATTCAAGTCATGGAATCAGAGAGCACAAAAAGAGAAGTGGAAATTGATGAGAAGGACTAGAAAAGTGGTGAGTTACAGAATTAGTTGGACAAGGCCCATGTGAAAATAACTTACTTTCAATAAGAGAATATGGAGCTTAGGCATAAACTATCTCATGAGACTATCCAGCCCAAAACAGGAGCCACCAAAGGAAACATTAGCACATGTTGCCAAAGGAAAAGGTAAAATGGTCATTGATTTCGAGGCGCTGAAGGAGATAGTTGAGAATTCTAAAATACCTAGGACTAGGTTTGCAGTCAGATACATATGCATGAGAAGGAAATAGTTCATCCTGTGTTTTTTCATGAACAAAAGGAAATTGAAAGGATCCAATATTGAGTGGATCAACTTGTAGAGAAATATTATAGGGACAATTGGACCTTTTTTAGAGAGGTAGAGACTATTTTACCAATACTTGATAAAGCTAAGTGTAAACTAAAGTGGAACTTGCCTCTGCATAGGCAAGTAAAGAATTTATATGTACAAAATGTAGTCCTCAAAAGAAGACTCAGGTTGGTGAAAAGCAAGCTCACTAAAGTCAAAGAAGTTGGAAGTAAGAAGAATAGAGGTAAGATGGAATTACTTACAGAGGTTATTACTAAAGTGGATAAACATCAAGGAACCTCATCCCAACTTTGAAACGTTGATTTTTTTTTAGGAGATCAAAAAAATTAAGTTTTGATTACAGTTCCAAAACTGTAGCGAAGGGGTCGCTGCGCTTTCCGTATACACATTTTGACAAGTGTGGGATAGTGAATTTGGAATGGTTTTTCTATCACGATAGAGTTTTATAAAGATTCCATCACTCATTTTGGTGTTTCCAATATTCAATATTAAGGGAAAGTTACCATATGTTTTAGTTTTGGAGGCGCTGCGAAAATAGATCAGTGCACTGTGAAAACGGAGTACAAGTTAAAGGGATTTCTACATGCATTTTGAATCTAGTTTAGGTGGACCAATGCCATCATAGGGATATTTGTAGCATACCCATTTTCTTCCTTTTGATAGATATGGGTTGCATCTGTACAAATCCTAGAAGCCGCCTCAATGCGCTATGAGTCTTCCTAATATGTTGTGAATCTAGACAGTCAGCTCTTCTCAGTTCAAATTTCAAAATTTTTATCTCTAGTAGTGGTTTATATTATGTAAATAAGTGGAAAATTTATCTTATGGGGTGTGTTTAATGATTAATGGACAATATTTCAAGTTAATTATGTTTTAGGCTTGTATTGGTTATTAGGACAATTGCTCCTATTTTTCAGTATATGCATTAGTTTTTAAATGTATTTGATTGAAAGTTGGTTTTGGTCAATGAACTTGACCACCTAGGATAGGATATCAAATATTTGATGATGTATAAAGATATCGAAAATCATTATAAGCAGGTGGTTGTTTGGGGTTAGAGGATAAAACTTTGTGCACTCTATTTTTGAAGACTTTTGCCAGTAAATCAATGAATACATAGGATAAAATTGTAGCGATTCATGAGTCATAAATTTGGTGATTGTGCTCTTTTGGTCTTATAATTTATATATGTTTATACATCTCATTTATGTAGATATTCTTGCTCGGAAAGCTAAATTATTAATTTAGAATTCATCTTTAATGAATGCCTTGTTTTAGTTTTCTAGTTATCAATGTATATAAAGTTGTTAAACATTACAGACCCTTCCTTTTAAAATCCCATACAAAAGTTATAGTTCCTTTCCCTTCAGTAAGGAAACTATTAATCCAAAGAGAATTGGGAGAAAAAAGGGCAAACTGGGTAACATCACTTCAGGAATACGACCTAGAAATCAAGCTAGCAAATATTGTTAGAGGCCAAGGTTTTTGCAGGTTGTTGGTAGGAGCATCCAACATTCCAGAATCAAGTCATACAGATTGATTTGAAGCAATCAACCAGATAAGTATCGTTGACTCTGAATCACAATATGTTGATTTAATATTTTATTTGAAAAATGGATATGCACCTCCAAACCTGTCTTACAAAATCAAAAGGGCCATAAGGTTGAAAGCAAAAATTTTTACCATTATTGATGATGTGCTTTTTAGGCAAAATTATGATTCAATTTTATTGAGATGCTTTGAAAAACCTGAAGCACAAAAGGTTTTGCAGGAATTACATGATGGACTAGTAGGAGGCCACTTTGGAGCTGATACAACAGCTCACAAAGTCATCCATGCTAGATACTATTGGCCCACTCTATTTAGAGATGCTCATGAATATGTAAGGAAATGTCGAAATTGCCAGACTTCCAGTGGAAGACAAAGGAAATCAGCCTTCCCTTTGCAACCGGTCAACATTGAACAACCATTTGAGCAATGGGGATTGGACATCATTGGAGTAATTACCCCAAATTCTTCCAAACAGCATAAGTATATCCTTACTGCTACTGATTACTTTACCAAGTGGGTTGAAGCAATTCCTTTAAAGGCAACAAAATCTGAAGCTATTATTGAATTCATAGACCAATTCATCATTACCAGGTTTGGTGTCCTGAATGCTCTTGTTTTTTATAATGCATCTTACTTTTTAGGCAGTGCTATGTTTGATTTCACAATTAAAAGAGGATTTAAACTCAAATACTCTGCTAATTATTATCCCCAGGGCAATGGTTTAGCAGAATCTACAAACAAAAATCTGATTAAAATTATTAAGCGAACTATCGAACAAAATCATAAGAACTGGCACAAATATTTAATATTTGCATTATGGGCTGATAGGATAATGCAAAAAGCTTCTATAGGTTCTTCTCTGTTTAAACTTGTGTATGGAAAAGAAGCAGTCCTACCAAGAAATCTTGTCCCCCCTTCTCTAGCCCTAGTTCAATTTATTGAAGAAAGCCCTTCCTCTTCTTTAAAACTTAGACATGACCAAATTCTAAAATTAGAAGAAGAAAGAGAAAAAGCCAAAGTCACTCATGCGAAACATCAACATATCATCAAATCATCATTTGATTCACTTTCATTAGGTTCCAAACAATTTCAAGTCGGTGATTTAGTTTTGAAATGGGACAAAGCCCATGAAGATAAGGGAAAACACACCAAGTTTCAGAAGATGTGGCTTGGACCATTTCAGATCTGTGAAAGGATAGGCCATTTGACCTTCATATTACAAGATTTATCATGGTTGAGAGATTCTCTCCCTATTAATGGCCTTATCTTAAAGAAATTCTTCAATTGAGGAGGTAAACCCTTCTCCTTTTAATAGCATTTTTGTAGTTTGTAGGAGCATTAGAAAATAAAGTTGTGAGGTATCTTCTATTGACCTTTGTTGTACTTAAAGAGTTGTTCAAAACAAGTAGTGTGATATTTACTTTTAAAATAATAGAAGTCTTAAACAAAAGGAATGATTTCTAGGAAATTAGATATAATTGCATTCTGAAACTACACTGCAATCTTAGTGAACCCCTCTCAAAGTTTATAAATATTGTAAACCTTTTTAGATTTTCAAATTGGTCACAGAAAGGTTATCAATATCAAAATAGAAACTAATCCAATTTCAACATCTCCAGCTCTTACCGTGTCATCCATCTCCTCTTAAGGAGGAAATTGTTTATCCCACTCACCAAAGCTTGTGATTACTTAGAATGTAATTCCAAGAATATTGGATATAAAAGATAAAAGGTCTTATTACAAGCCTGCTTACCATGTTCATACGGAAATAGTTTAGCCGACATTACCAATACTGCATACCAAAACAGGGTAATGGCTTCAATTGTAGGACAAGGGGTCTCATCACGAGCCAGCTTGTTCGGTTAGATTACTACCAGTGAATGGCATTGTCACTTAGCTGGCCACCAAACCAGGGCAATGGATTTTTATATTACAAAAATAATAGAAAATAGAAAAGAAATGCAAAATGTGGAAAACATGTTTTGAATTCATTATGTTAATCATGCTCTAAGGTGAATGGGACAATAGACAATGACATGGTTAACAGGTATCCCTGCCAAAACTATGAACGTTTGCTGGCAGTAGAGGCTCTACCTATGACAAAGGAGTTAATTTTAAAAAGATGATTTGGAAAGGTTTTCTGTTTTATGACTATCAACCAATAGAGGCCAATTTAAAATCTAGAATGTATCTAATTTTTAACAAGAGAGGGAATTAGAAAAGAAAGTTTTATTTTGTTTGGAATGCAACTATACCTAGTTATATTAGAATTTTCCCCTTCGATAAAATTTCTATTTTGAAAAAGTTTAAGTATTTCCATACTTTTCAGAGATAATTGTTTCTTCCAGCGAATCGCCAATTGTTGTGCTCTACAACAACCCCCCATTTCATATCATTATTATCTCAAAACTATAATATGAAATGGGTCCCTTTTAATTTTGGTTTTAATTGGTATCAATTTAGTTTTATTCAAAAGGGTTCGAAAAAATAAAATAAAGCATTACCAATAAACCTTTTCGAATAAACCAATCAAAAGCCTTAACATAAATTATTAATCTTTTGTCATTGCGATAAAGCGATCGCAAGATCGCATATCGCAATGACAAAGGGAACACAACTTAATGACCTATTGGTTTTCTCCGATGCGAAATCGCTATCGGGTATTGGCGATAAATGAATTTGCGCAATTAAAGCCCCCTTTTGCTCCGATGTGATGCGATATCGCTATCGGGTATCAGCGATAATGAATTGGCACAATTAAAAACTTCCATTTTTCTCTGATGCGATGCGATATCGCTATCGGCGATCGGCAATCAACTATGCATGCTTTTAAAACTGCCCCACTCGCTACTCCCGACGCGATGCGATATCAATATCGGCGATCGGGGATTCCAAATGGAACCAATATAACGATTTATGATTTCCCCCTGACGCCCGATTGCGATAAAGCCAAAAAGCACAGATTTCAAAACAAGTCTTAAAGCGAGTTTAATATGATTTATTTGTATTTAAGGCCTTATCTTTCGAAGAGCCATTCATCCGCGCTCAACCGCCAAAACACCCAATGCACGCTTCAAATAAATCATTCGTCCATTAATTGAATTGACGGGCATTGATAGGATTGACAGGTCTTAACGACCATTTAATGAAATAGTAAGCATGAGATCATTTTACAGATTTTATTCGAGGCCACCTTAAGTCAATCGTTCGCCATGCATTCATCGATATATATATCTCAGTCATATTCGATTTACGCTATCATTTTCTGTATTACCTCCATTATCATCTCTGTGCAGAATTCTTCCGAAGTACCAGATTTAAGCAGAATGGGGAAGAAGTCCAAGAAAACCACAATGGCTTCCGCTTCGTCGGCCACAGGGCAACCTGTCTTTGATCCAAGCACTAAAAAGAAAGGGCTAATTTTGGATACCACATGCTTAGGACTTTCCAGAACCACTTGGCAAGGTACCTATAATTTGATCGAGTGCGAAGAGCCAAGGGTGACAGCAATACAAGTCTCAGCTGACAGCACTAGCAAATCCGAGGCTAATCTAAAGGATTTAGCCAGCTCTTTTCTTCATCGAATAGCGGCTCGGAGCAAATCCTCCCATATACAGATGTGGTTAGATGGGCGATTCATGAAATCCAGATTACCGACAGAACTTTCAACACCACAGATGGGAGAATTTTCGGTTCCTTTCGAGCCGAGGATTTAAGGCAAATGTATCATTTGCCGGAGGCAGAGATGAAATATAACACGGCGTTCCTAGAGAAATTCCGAGCTGAGAATGAGACTGAATCCAAACCCATTCGAGGTTGGAGACAAAATCCATCAAAGCACAAGCACGAATCTTCGGGTAAGTACTCGGTCGATTCTCTATGCTCTCCTTATTGCTATGCTGGGATAATGATGTGCAGATTGTGGGGATTACATGATTCTGCCAATTTCACCATAGAATTGGTCCCCTTAATGGAGGCAGCTTGTAGTGGTGAAATAATGGATTGGGCAGATATGTTGTCTGATAAGTTAGCATCCACAATTCTTGATTTCATATTCAAGTCCCGCGTCACTGAAAGGTTCATTCCCCCATTTTACTACAGTGCCTATGTATTAGATGTCTAGTGTTTTAATTCTGAATTTCCTGTGCTCGGATGGAGGTGGACGTTGCAAGACCCCGCACCCATCCACATATACCATCAAAAGTTGTGGAAGCCCAACTACAAACACCATTTGTATCAAATCTGCAACGGTTTCATGTTGCCCATTCATTATTCTATTTTCAATAAGCCTGCCCCTAAGATTTCCTACCAAGCAGGGGTGGATTTAACTTCCATAGGGAGTTGGTTCAGGGAGGAAAAGTTCACTTATATCAGAGTTTTTGGCAGTCAAGCTAAACCCCACATTCTTCCTCTATACATCCCTGATAAATTGTTGGCCAAGGAAATAGCCTATCAGATCATCGCCGATGGGGTTACACAAACTCTGAAGAAAGCTAAGAAGCACGTCTGGCCCTCTTTTCCTTTGAGAATTAGTATCTACACCCTGCATGATTTCAAACATGCAGAGAAAGAAGCTGAGAAAATAAATTCGCTGACCCTGGCAACTCTACCGAGCAGGCGATTTGATCCAAACAAAGTCGCCTATAATGCACTCGACCAGGCGAAATTGACCAAGTTCGAGCATAAAGAAGATAGATTTGAGGACTTGTTCGCATTGGCCGAGTCGATATATCAAGTTAAATCACTCGCCATACTTGAATACAATGATGAGGGCTAGTTGAATTTAATAGACTTAGAGAGCAGAGGTTGAAAACTCTGCCTCTAGATCTGTTAGCGACGACTCCAACAACAGAATCAAGCGAGCCTGAGCAGCGACTTGTTAAAGAACCTCCTGTTACATCAAAACAACATGAAGAAGTGCATGACAACAGACAAGAAGATAGCCAGGTGAAAGAGCAAGAACAGAGCAGGTTAAAAGTAAATGAAGATACACAGATTGATCCGAAATTGCTCCAGGAATGGCAGCAATTTAATTCGATTATCGGCAATCTGGAATGCTCTAAAGATGATGAGATTTCAAAATAGGGCAATACACAGGAGGCGACTTCAAAGGAGGTTTCAGGTGAAACCAACGACCCACCCAAATCAAAAGAAGTGGAAATAATCCCGAAGGATCCTTACGGCGAAGTCATTTTGCAGATTGAAGAGATTCCTCCCTTGGACGTCTTCTATAGCCCAAGGCATAAAGCTGTAGTGAAATGACAGAGGAAGAGGAGAAGGACTGATCAACCTTCTTTATTCCCAGAACAAAAAGTAACGGGCAATGTGCTATGGAAGGAGGAATTTGACCCATCTGATGACTTGACAAAGCTATCGCGATATGCGGGAGCTTATTCGGCAACGACAATAGACAAAGCATCGGAGGTGAGCAGTTTATTGAAGACAAAAGATCATGATATATTTTCGCTACAAGCACAATTATCGGAAGCGCAGCAAAAGGCAGAGCAGGCAGAACAGCAATTGCTAGTACAGCAACAAATAAACAATCAGTTGACTAAGCAATTGCAGGAAGAAAAACAGAGGATTGACGACAGTGCAGTCCAAAAGCAAAAGGAGCTATCGGAGGCATTGGCGCAGCTAAAAGCATCCACTGAGCAAATGATGAAATCCAAGGATGAGAAGATTGCTCAATTATCAACTCAACTGGAGCAAACAAAGAAGCTCCCCCAGATAAATGAGTTTAAAGCAGAGGCATTTCAATTAAAAAAAGGATTGATAAATCAGATGAAGCTTTGTGTCAGCAAATCACCCAGGCAAAACCATTGTGCGACTTAGTGGCATCCATAAGTGAAAAAGTAGAAAAGGCAAGGACGGATTTGGATCAAGCCGAAGAAACATTGACAAATTTTCTGGAATGACAAGATTCCGATCAGGGACAGGCAGCTAACCTACCAAGGATCCTAGAATCGCACAAAGAAATATTATTTACAGAATGGCAATCTCAGTTAATGAAGGTAGAAAGAGCGATTTTAAGATGCAAGACAACCACTAGTAATCTGGTTGAATTGGTTAATAATACTCTTTACTTGTCTAACATGATTTCTCAATGTACTCCAGGCCAATTAACAGCAACGAAGATGTTGGAGCAGTCATGTTACCATGAGCTGGAGAAAAATGGAAGGTTAATTGCGGGAATCAACAGTTTGACTTGGGATGCCTATTGGTTCTTTTTAGTGAAGCCGCACAGCCAGAGATTCGCCCTCAAATGCCTCACAGATGCGATCGGGTATATTATCCCCGATATTCAGGATGCCACCTTTGCTGCCCAACTCAGTTCGCACCTCAACAGACCACCCAAAGTGGAGCCAATGCTTGCGATAAGCCAGCTCAGGTTTAAAGGAAAACAGCCTGAGTCATGATTCACATCGCCGACTGCCAGATCGCTCCCAAGAAGATAGATAATATTAATTGATGCCAATTAAGTAGGATTTTGTTTTCATAGATTTTTTTTAGTTTAGTAGTATTTATAGACCCTTTCATGCATTTAGAAAGGGTCGTAAAGTTTTGTATATGACTTAAACACTGAATTTGCACTATTGTACTTCAGGGATATTCTTTTATGAAACTGGACCAATCATTCTGATTTTGATAAGGAAAGTTTTTATACAAATGTGCACTACTGTCTTTGTTTGAAAGCATTTTTGCGTTGAAGGAAGAATCTCAAATAGCGATTGATATTGGGATTGATTAGCAGCTCATATGGTACTATTATCTATGTATGTACTCATTCTTGTTATATGAATTGTCATTTGATCGCTCTTGCTATTATCGCATATATACATGTGTTTTAACAGCATCTTTTATGCATTCCACTATTGGTTGTTTATAGTATGCTTTTCTTTCAATCATGTATGTATCAATTATATAAATGGTAAATGCAGTAATCTTTTGTTAATCACTTTGTTTAACTATTTAGATGAAGTAATCTTTGAATGAATGAATATCTATGTTTATTTTACAGAGTCATCTACATGCCTGTCAATAGACAAAGATCATTAAACGTTGCATTTCAGAGAATAATTGTTCCCGGGATTAGTATTAGTTCTCTTATTTTGTTGATAGATTAATTTATTCACCTATCATTAGAACAGACAACCCATCACTCATCCACCCCTTTTATTCATTATTGGGAAACTGGTCCCATTATATCCAGTCGGAGCCACCATCCCAAACGGAAAAGGAGTTGTACTAAGGTCCGGACCGGGTGGTTATCCCCCAATGCTGTTGCAGCGATTTTCAAGGCATCAACAGGAGGTAAGCTAAAAATATTTGCTGGAAAAACATCTTCATACTGCTGCAAGACATCATATTTCTTCAGCACCTCACTAGCTTCCTTCTTAGCATTGCTGCTAGTTTTTTCATTGTTGGAAATTTTCACAACAAATAGGATACAACCTTTTTTATGATTGTGTTTATCTTGCATGGTTGTGATCAACCTCACTGAAGTGGGCTTCCTCTTCCCTTGTAATGTTCTCTTCTCTCCAGCTTCATCCAGGTATGTAATAGCCTTCTCATAACAATCAACATTTGTTTTGTGTGCATATAGTCAATCCATGCCCAACAACAAGTTATATGCACCCAAAGGGAGTAAGTTCAAATGTGTTGTCTTTGGCATATTTTGGATCTCAAATGCACATGATTTCACCCACCAATTTATTCTTCTTTTCATTCTCATTGCTAATTGGACCAACCATGGTTCAACATGAACTTCTTTAGCTACCTGTCAACTTTCCACAAGCTTAGGACTGATATAGCTATAGTTTTATCCAGGGTCAATCAAAATAGAAACAACTTGATTGCAAAGTTTAGCATCCATTTAAGTTATAGAAGCTTGGTGGTTTGTCAATCGATTTTCTATAGCTGCATATATTTTGCGTATGATCTACGCTACATCTCCTAGTACGAGCCTCCTATGCATTGTAAATTCAAGGTCATGCATTTTTCTGATGTGGGAAATCCCTTTTATGATGATTCTCTCCACATGTCCAACATCGCAAGGGTTCCTTGGACTCAAATATGCACTGCTCTCTTGCAGATTAGTGTGCACGACCCTCGTTAGTTGAGCTGATTTTTCGTTGTGGTCGACTTGCATTGGCTATGATCATACTTTCTTTCTTGTTTGCAATTTTCTTGGGCCATTTCTTCTTATCTTTCATGCTAGCCTTTGCTTTGCAATCACCCTTGAACTATGCTTTACGTTTTGATTGTTCATACTAGTGTTTAAAATTTTTTGATGACATCATCCAATGTTTGAGTTTCTAGAATTCCAATTCGGTCCTTCAACGCTAGAGGTAGCCTACTCAAGAACCTTTGGAATTTTTCCTTCTCATCCTTAAGATATGGCACATATATCAACAATTCTAGAAACCTGGTGATGTATTCTTCATATGATATTCATCCCATTTTGAGCTCATAAAATTATTTTGTTTTGTTCTCATAATATCTGTCTGATAAATATTTATTTATGAAGAGTTTTTCAAATTCACTCCAAGTCAATTCCTCTTCAGTTGTTCCTTTGAAATTCTTCAAATATTCCAACCATATGTCTGCTTTTCCCTTTAAACTGTAGGTGGCTACCTTTGCTTTCATGTTTTTAGAATAGTCGTGGATTATGAAGAATTTCTTCATTCCAAAAAACCAAGCTTCTGCATCTTTATATTTCTTCATCTCTCCATAAAATGTGGGTGGTTAGGACTTCTTAAATTCCTCTGGCATATAGTCCCTTTCTCTTTTTTTATAATGATGATGATGATGATAATGATGCATCCTTTTAGTAGAACTATAAGGTCTACTAGTGTGATGCCTATAAGTACTAGTTCTTCTCTCTAGAGTACTCAATGGTGTATTCCCTCTCATGGTTTCTTCACTTTCCCATTTGTGCCTCTTCCTGGACTTGTTATCATCTTCCCCATTCATTCTCTCTTTGTTGGGTTGTGTTATATTCTTTCCATGACTAGCCCACGTAGTTAACCGGGGGCTTAGAAGGGGGGCGGAGCGCCCCCTTCGTTGCATCAATTGCGTAGTAGGGGAAGTCACAGGGGGTTTGAAGGGTGCAGGTAACCCCACTCTATGGGGTCCAGGAAACACCCCAGAAAATTTTGATTTTGGACCCTATGTTAGGTTGGGCGGACCTACCTATGGTTTTGTGCATGATTTTCGCACATGGTTTTGGACGCTATGGTTTTCGGTCCATGGTTTTGGACGCGTTGGCTTTCAGTCCATGTTATTGGATGCTTCAACATGTATAAATAAGTATTGTAACATTGAAAGGAACATAATGAAAAATAAATCTGGTAGTCCCGGTTTTGGGATCTAGGGGAAAATCTCTGTGTATATGTGTTTTATGTGTTATGCTCTCGCATTGTTTATTTTCTGTGTTTTAGAATTCGTATGCAGGTAATTTATGTACAAGGTTAAAACCTACATTTGGTATCAAAGTTATTTTTGGCTTCAAGGAGATGCCTTTGTTGCCGAGCGGTTTCGCTCGGGCCTGTGGTAGACCCTTTTCAATGGGAGATCTGCGGGATCGATTCTAGTGGTAAAACAAGATGGTGAGCAGTGGAAAGATAGAGATCGAGAAATTTAATAGCCATAGTTTTGAGTTATGGAAACTCAAGTTGGAGGATCTGTTGGTGGAGAAATATTAGTGGATCGCGGTAGATCCAGGTAAACCAATGGGAGTGTCCGATGAAGAATGGAAGAAGTTGGATCAGAAGGAAAAGAGCACAATACAATTGTGTGTCTAAGATTCAATATTGTTGAATGTATCAAGGGAAGCTATGACAAAGGCTTTGTGGGACAAGTTAGGGACTTTGTACCAATCTAAGTCTCTGGTGAATAAATTGTTCCTACAGAAAAAGTTTTATAACCTGAGGATGAAAGATGGAGACTCGGTGACAAAACATATGAAGGAATTTAATATTGTGGTAAGTCAGTTATTATCTGTTGATATTAAAATTTCAGATGAAGATAAGTGCATCAGTTTTTTGTGTTCTCTACCAAATTCGTGGGATAGTCTGGTTATTGCAATAGGTAGCAATGCAACTGCCTTGCAGTTTGATGAAATATTCTCATCCTTCCTGACGGAGGAGATGAGACGGAAAAATATGGAGAGCCAGAATGGTGATGCCTTGTCTATACGAGGATTGTCCCAGAACAAGAACAAAAATAAGTCATCGAGTGGGAGATCTAAATCTAGAGGGAGATCTAAATCTCTAGGAAAGCTTGTAAAGGTGGTGTGCTAGAAATGCGAAAAGTAAGGGCACTACAAAAGGGACTATAAATATAAAGCTTTTGATAAAGGAAAGGGATCTGATGATGCTCCTTCTGCAGAGGCGAAAACCACCTTAGATGAAGGTGGGGATGTGTACTTGGCTTCTTCAAGTCCACATGTAGATCATGAGGCATGTTTGATTGACTCGGGTGCATTCTTTCACTTCACTCCGCATAGACAGTAGTTCTGCGAGTATGAGACATATGATGGTGGTGATGTCTTCTTGGGGGATGACGGGAAGGTTAGAATAGTTGGTCGCGGAAAAGTAAAGTTGAAGTTGCAAGGTGGAAGGGTTAGAACACTTCCAGGTGTTCTGCATATTCCTGCATTGACCAGAAATCTCATTTCTGTAAGTAAGTTGGATGATGCAAGTGTACAAACAGTGTTCGAGAAGGATACCTACAAAATGGTTTGGGGATCACTGGTATTGATGCGGGGAGTTTGAATTGGAACTCTGTACAAGCTGTAAGGTAGCACTATTGTTAATGGGTGCAATAGTTCCGTGGTTCCTGAAAGTGGAGCAGAAAATCTAGTGGTATCTAGAGAGAAGACCATGTTGTGGCATCAAAGGCTTGGACATATTGGAGAGAAGGGCCTTCGAATACTTCATGGTAAAGGTATGGTAGAAGGTATGAGTAATAGCTCTTTAGATTTTGATTTCTGTGAAAATTGTGTATATGGCAAGCAGAATCGGGTGAGTTTCCCCTCTAGTGGTAAGAGGGTGAAACAAATATTAGAGCTTGTGCACAGTGTTGTGTTTGGACCTGTGAAGGTTCCATCACTAGGTAAGTCTGTGTACTATGTATCATTTATAGATGACTTCTCAAGGAATACATGGATATATTTCCTTAAGAAGAAATATGAAGTCTTTGACAGGTTTAAAGAATTTAAGGCTCTGGTGGAAAACCAGACAGACTGAAGAAGATAAAGGTGCTGAGGATAGATAACGGTGGAGAGTTTTGTAGTAAGGAATTTGAAGAATTCTGTAAGAAGTGTGGTATGGCACGATATAAGACTGCTCCATATACACCTCAGGAAAATGGAGTTACAGAAAGAATGAACAAAACGTTGATGGAAAGGGAAAGAAGCATGCTCAGTGGTGCCGGGTTAGGACAAGAATTCTGGTCAGAGGCGGTGGAGACTGCATGTTACCTAGTCAACAGATAACGTTCATCAGTGTTGGAGGATAAGACTCCACAAGAGGTATGGACTGGTAAGAAACCCTCTATTTCACATCTGTGGGTATTTGGATGTGATGCATATGTACATGTTCCAAAGGAGAAAAGAACAAAATTGGATAGTAAATCTGAAAAGTGCATATTTATTGGGTATAAGGATTGTTTAAAGGGCTATAAGATTTGGAACCGAGTAAAAAGGAAGGTTGTGTATAGTCAATATGTGGTGTTCAGAGAGGTGAAAGATGTTATTAAACAAGAAGTCCAACCAAAGGAAGCTAAGAAGATAGAGTTTGAGCTTAAGGAGGAAGATTCAGACTCTACATCAGAGGAGGAATCAGAATATGAAGAGCTACAAACTCTGGGTGTGAGAAGATGAGTTTAAGAAAGAAGGCAGCCAGAAAGGTATAGTCCATCTACTTTCTATTCAAATTTTTCTTTATCTATTACTGATAATGATCCCAGAACTCTTAAGGAAGCAGTAGATTCAGAGGATGGAAAACTCTAGAAAGAGGCCATGGTTGATGAAATGGCATCTTTGCACAAAAATGAGGCATGGGATCTGGTGGAATTGCTGGCTGGAAGGAAACCCATTGGTAGCAAATGGGTGTTCAAAAAGAAGACAAATGCATAAGGAAAGGTAGAGAAATACAAAGCTTGGTTGGTAGAAAAAGGTTATTCCCAAGTGCTAGGAATTAATTTTGGTGATATTTTTTCTCCTGTTGCCAAGGTGGCTTCTATTAGATTACTTTTATCTATTGTTGCTGCTTTTGATTTTGAGGTAGAATAGATGGATGTGAAAACAACATTTCTTAATGAGGATCTAGAAGAGGAAATCTACATGAAGCAACCTGAAGGTTTTGCAGCAAAGGGTAAGAAAGAACTGGTATGCAAGTTATAGAAGTCTCTGTATGGATTAAAATAGTCACCAAGGATGTGGTATAAGAAATTTGATACATTTATACGGGGAATTGGCTTCACTAAAAGAAAAGAAGATCACTGTGTATTTTAAATTATTTGGTGACCGTGCTATTTATCTGGTCTTGTATGTGGATGATATGTTGCTGGTTGGAAATGACAAAGAAATTATCTAGGATTTGAAGACCCATTTGTCCTCCAAATTAGACATGAAAGATCTTGGTGCTGCAAACTATATTTTGGGCATGGAAATTAAAAGAGATCGGACAAAAAGGAAGCTCTGGTTAAACCAGAGGAAGTATGTCAAGACAACATTGCAGAGGTTTAATATGCAGGATAGTAAACCGGTGAAGGTTCCTATTCCTTTAGGTGTAAAGTTATCTGCTGAACAATGTCCTAAGACACAAGAAGAGGAAGAGGACATGTCTCGTGTTCCATATGCAAGTGCAGTCGGTAGCCTGATGTATGCGATGGTCTGTACTAGAGTAGACATTGCACATGTAGTGGGAGTATTGAGCAGGTTTATGTCAAAACGAGGGAAGGAGCACTGGACAATAGTGAAGCGGGTTTTCAGGTATTTGTGTGGCACTAGTGATTATGGTTTGTGCTACCAAGGAAGACCAAGATT
>APFE030504270.1:119600-154167 GCA_000404065.3 Pinus taeda
TCAGAGATAACTGTTTCTTCCAGCGAATCGCCAATTGTTGTGCCCTACAACAACCCCCCATTTCATATCATTATTATCTCAAAACTATAATATGAAATGGGTCCCTTTTTAATTTTGGTTTTAATTGGTATCAATTTAGTTTTATTCAAAAAGGTCTGAAAAATAAAATAAAGCATTACCAAAAAACCTTTTCGAATAAACCAATCAAAAGCCTTAAGATAAATGATTAATCTTTTGTCATTGCGATAAAGCGATTGCAAGATCACATATCACAATGACAAAGGGAGCACAACTTAAGGACCTATTGGTTTTCTCCGATGCGATGTGATATCGCTATTGGTTATCGACGATAAATGAATTGGCGCAATTAAAGCCCCATTTTGCTCCGATGCGATGCGATATCGCTATTGGGTATCGACGATAATGAATTGGTGCAATTAAAGCCCACTTTCACTCCGATGCGATGCGATATCGCTATCGGGTATCGGCGATAATGCGATATCGCTATCGACGATCGGAAATCAACTATGCATGCTTTTAAAACTGCCCCACTCACTACTCCCGACGTGATGCAATATGGCTATCGACAATCAGGGATTCCAAATGGAACCAATATAACGATTTATGATTTCCCCCGATGCCTGATTGCGATAAAGCCAAAAAGCGTAGATTTCAAAATAAGTCTTAAAGCGGGTTTAATACAATTTATTCGTATTTAAGGCCTTATCTTTCGAAGAGCCATTCATCCACGCTCAACTGCCAAAACACCCAAGGCACACTTCAAATAAATCATTCGGCCATTAATCGAATTGACGGGCATTGATAGGATTGACAGGTCTTAACGACCATTTAATGAAACGGTAAGCCTGAGATCTTTTTTTACAGATTTTATTCGAAGCCACCTTAAGTCAATCGTTCGCCATGCATTCATCGATATATATCTCAGTCATATTCGATTTACGCTATCATTTTTTGTATTACGTCCATTATCATCTCTGTGCAGAATTCTTCCGAAGTACCAGATTTAAGCAGAATAGGGAAGAAGTCCAAGAAAACCACAATGGCTTCCGCTTCGCCAGCCACAGGGCAACCTGTCGTTGATCCAAGCACTAAAAATAAAGGGCTAATATCGGACACTACATGCCTAGGACTTGTCAGAACTACTTGGCAAGGCACCTATAATCTGATCGAAGCCGAAGAGCCAAGGGTGACAGCAATACAATCTCAGCTGACAGCACTAGCAAATTCGAGGCTAATCTAAGCGATTTAGCCAACTCTTTTCTTCATCGAATAGCGGCTCGGGAGCAAATCCTCCCATATACAGATGTGGTTAGATGGGCAATTCAAGAAATCCCGATTACCGACAGAACTTTCAGCACCACAGATGGGAGAATTTTCGGTTCCTTTCGAGCCGAGGATTTAAGGCAAATGTATCATTTGCTGGAGGGAGAGAAGAAATATAACACGGCATTCCTGGAGAAATTCCGAGCTGAGAATGAGACTGAATCCGAACCCATTCGAGGTTGGAGACAAAATCCAGCAAAGCACAAGCACGAATCTTCGGGTAAGTACTCGGTTGATTCTCTATGCTCTCCTTATTGCTATGGTGGGATAATGATGTGCAGATTGTGGGGATTACATGATTCAGCCAATTTCACCATAGAAATGGTCCCCTTAATGGAGGCACCATGTAAGTGGTGAAATAATGGATTGGGCAGATATACTGTCCGATAAGTTAGCATCTACAATTCTTGATTTCAGATTCAAGTCCCGCGTCACTGAAAGGTTCATTCCCCCATTTTACTACAGTGCCTATGTATTAGATGTCTTGTATTTTAATTCTAAATTTCCTATGCTCGGATGGAGGTGGACGTCGCAAGACCCCGCACCTGTCCACATATACCATAAAAAGTTGTAGAAGACCAACTACAAACACCATTTGTATCAAATCGGCAACGGTTTCATGTTGCCTATTCATTATTCTATTTTCAATAAGCCTGCCCCTAAGATTTCCTACCAAGCAGGGATTGATTTAACTTCCATAGGGAGTTGGTTCGGGGAGGAAAATTTAACTTATATCAAAGTTTTTGGCAGTCAAGCCAAGCCCCACGTTCTTCCTCTATACATCCTTGATAAACTGTTGGCCAGGGAAATAGCCTATCAGATCATCGCCGATGGAGTTACACAAACTCTAAAGAAAGCTAAGAAGCATGTCTGGCCCTCTTTTCCTTTGAGAATTGATATCTACACTCTACATGATTTCAAACATGCAGAGAAAGAAGCTGAGAAAATAAATTCACTAACCCTGGAAACTCTACCGAGCAGGCGATTCGATCCAAACAAAGTCGCCTATAATGCACTTGACCAGGCCAAATTGACCAAGTTCGAGCATAAAGAAGATGGATTTGAGGACTTGTTCGCATTGGCTGAGTCAATGTATCAAGTTAAATCGCTCACCATAATTGAATACAAAGATGAAGGGCTAGTCGAATTCAACAGACTTAGAGAGCAGAGGTTGCAAACTCTGCCGCTAGACCTATTAGCGATGACTCCAACAACAAAATCAAGCGAGCCTAAGCAGCGAATTGATAAAGAACCTCCTATTGCATCAAAGCAACAGGAGGAAGTGCATGAGCAAAGACAAGAAGAGACCTAGGCGAAAGAGCAAGAAAAAAGCAGTTTAAATGTAAATGAAGATACACAGATTGATCCAAAATTGCTCCAGGAATGGCAGCAATTTAATTCAATTATCTGTAACCTGGAATGCTCTAAAGATGAAGAGACTTCAAAAGAAGTCAATACACAAGAGGCAACTTTGAAGCAGGTTTCAGGTGAAACCAATGACCCACCTAAATCAAAAGAAACGGAAATAATCCCAAAGAATCCTTCCGGCGAAGTCATTTTGCAGATTCAAGAGATTTCTCCCTTAGACGTCTTCTATAGCCCAAGGCACAAAGCTGTAGTGAAACGACAGAGGAAGAGGATAAGGAATGATCAACCTTCTTTATTCCCAGAACAAACAGTAACAGGCAATGTGCTATGGAAAGAGGAATTTGACCCCTCTGATGATTTGACAAAACTATCGCAATATGTTGGAGCTTATTCGGCAGCGACAATAGACAAAGCATCGGAGGTGAGCAGTTTATTAAAGACAAAAGATTAGGATATCTTTTCGCTACAGGCACAATTATCGGAAGTGTAGCAAAAGGCAGAGCAGGAAGAACAGTAATTGCTAGTATAGAAACAAATAAACAATCAGCTGACTAAGCAATTGCAGGAAGAAAAACAGAGGATTGACAACAGTGCAGTCCAAAAGAAAAAGGAGTTATCGGAGGCATTGGCGCAACTAAAAGCATCCACTGAGCAAATGCTGAAATCCAAGGATGAGCAGATTTCTCAATTATCAGCACAACTGGAGCAAACAAAGAAGCTCCCCCAGATAAATGAGTTTAAAGCAGAGGCATTTCAATTAAACAAAGGATTGATAAATTAGATGAAGCTTTTGTGTCAGCAAATCACCCAGGCAGAACCATTGTGTGACTTAGTGGCGCCCATAAGTGAAAAAGTAGAAAAGGAAAGGACATATTTGGATCAAGTCGAAGAAACATTGACAAATTTTCTGGAATGGCAAGATTTTGATCAGGAACAGGCAGCTAACCTACCAAGGATCCTAGAATCGCACAAAGAAATATTATTTACAGAATGGCAATCTCAGTTAATGAAGGCAGAAAGAGCGATTTTAAGATGCAAGACAACCACTAGTAATCTGGTTGAATTGGTTAATAATACTCTTTACTTGTTTAACATGATTTCTCAATGTACTCCAGGCCAATTAATAGCAATGAAGATGTTGGAGCAGTCATGTTACCCAGAGCTGGAAAAAAATGGAAGGTTAATTGCGGGAATCAACAGTTTGACATGGGATGCCTATTGGTTCTTTTTAGTGAAGCCGCATAGCGAGAGAGCCACCCTCAAATGCCTCACAGATGCGATCGGTTATATTATGCTCGATATTCAGGATGCCACCTTTGCTACCCAACTCAATTCATGCCTCAACAGACCACTGGAAGTGGAGCCAATGCTTGCGACAAGCCAGCTCATGCTTAAAGGCAAACAGCCTAAGTCATGATTCACATCGCCGACTGCCAGATCACTCCCAAGAAGATAGATATTGTTAATTGATACCAATTAAGTAGGATTTTGTTTTCATAGATTTTTTTAGTTTAATAGTATTTATAGACCCTTTCATGCATTTAGAAAGGGTCGAAAAGTTTTGTATATGACTTAAACCCTGAAGTTGCACTGTTGTACTTCAGGGATATTCTTTTATGAAACTGGACCAATCATTTTGATTTTGATAAGGAAAGTTTTTATACAGATGTGCACTACTGTCTTTGTTTGAAAGCATTTCTAAGTTGAAGGAAGAATCTCAAATAGCGATTGATATTGGGATTGATTAGCAGCTCATATGGTACTATTATCTATGTCTGTACTCATTCTTGTTATATGAATTGTCATTTGATTGGTCTTGCTATTATCGCATATATATATGTGTTTTAACAGCATCCTTTATGCATTCCACTATTGGCTGTTTATAGTATGCTTTTCTTCCAATCATGTATGTATCGATGATATAAATGATAAATGCAGTAATCTTGTGTTAAATCACTTTGTTTAACTATTTAGATGAAGTAATATTTGAATGAATGAATATCTATGTTTATTTTATAGAGTCATCTACATGCCTGTCGATAGACAAAGATCATTAAACATTGCATTTACAAAGAATAATGGTTCCCAGGATTAGTATTAGTTCTCTTATTTTGTTGATAGATTAAGTTATTCACCTATCATTAGAACAGACAACCCATCACTCATCCACCCCCTTTATTCATTATTGGTAAATTGGTCCCATTATATCCAGTCGGAGCCACCATCCCAAACAAAAAAGGAGCTGTACTAAGGTTCGGACCGGGTGGTTATCCCCCAATGTTGTTGCAGTGATTTTCGAGGCATCAACATGCTCTAATGTGTTAGTTTTTCACCTTTTATACATTCACCTACTTGAAAAATTCGACCTACACCACCACCAAAACTATGTACCTTGCCCCTATGAAGGAACCCTCTCTTTTTCCTTTCATTCATTTTGAAGCTCTGATATTACATTTAAAATAGAGGGAAAATCGTCTAGATGTTGTAAAAGGAATAAAAATTTTGTTGCTACTTTTCTAGTTTTTTCTACAACGTTTCCTTCTCGGTGTTGTGCTTTCATCCCAACTTGCAGCAAATCCACACAGTGATACATTTTCCTTGTTTCTCCATGCCAATTTTCTTTTCACCGTGGGAGCTTCTGCATGAAAATAGTTTCCTTAGTTTAAATAATTTAACAAAACTTTTTTCCCTTAAAAAATTTATGTTCAAAGGTGTTTAGAGGTCGAATGTTCTAGCGTTGTGTTTCTGGTTTATGCATTGCAACTGTCCTTTGTTTTCTCATTTTACAACAACTATGAAATTCTCGGTCATATAGTGATTTCTTGAGGAATTCCGGGGTTGTGTCCCTTGGTAAAATTGTTGGATTATGTTTTAAAGATATTATCGTAATATTTAAAAGCCATAACGCCTCTATTATTTCTCAAGTAATATGTTCATAAACCCAAACTATCCATTGTTGTAAAAGTGAAATGATGACAACACCAGAAAATAAAAAACACAAAGGGAAATCCATTGTGCATTTTTAACCACAGGAAATCACAACCATTAATGTAGATCTAAGCATTAGAATGGCTTTTGAACAACTAGGCTGCATGATATTCTGTGAGATAATTCATGGATACCATTTTCAATTGACAAAGGAATTTGTTAGGGGTTTTGATGGTGTACAAGAAAAAAATGGAAGCATGACTTTTACTATCTTAGCTCAAGCAATAGCTAAGGCTACCGAGATACCATTTTGTGGAGAGGAATGGTCCAAGGGGAAGGATTTTGATTTGGTTATTTTCAAGGACTTCCTCAAGCCAAAACATAGGAAAGGGTATGGTTAATATATTCCCAGGCACTATTTACAGGATCATCATGGAAAAATATTGGAGGGCATCCAAAGGCACTTCACATGTGAGGGGAGATTCATTAGGGTGTCACTATCACATTAGGGTCCTAGTGCATTTTGGTGGAAAGAAACCTTTGAAGCTTCCCTATTATTTGTTTAGGAGTTTATGTAAAATTGTTGATAGGGTTCAAACTAAAGGAAGTCAGGTTGAGGCTAGTTTGTTCCATTTCTCATTAACTAAATTGCTCGTAATGAAGGAGCTTGAGAATAAATATTAGTCATTGCAGGATTTCTTGGTTTCTTCAAGATGGGTAACTCAATATTAAAATAGTCAAAGAAAAAAGAAAGACACTCCCTTAGTTCTAATTAAAGAAGCTTCACCTGCAGCAGTAAGCTCAGTCAAGAAATCTCTGACTAAAACAAAATTGGTTGGTAAGAGAAGTGATAAGAAGCTATAGTTTTCCTCTAAGGAAGAAATGTGGTGGTAAGGGTGTCGAGAATTAGAGCTATAGAGAAGAGAGTACATGTGGCTCCTCCATCATCACCAATTCAAGTCATGGAATCAGAGAGCACAAAAAGAGAAGTGTAAATTGATGAGAAGGACTAGAAAAGTGGTGAGTTACAGAATTAGTTGGACAAGGCCCATGTGAAAATAACTTACTTTCAATAAGAGAATATGGAGCTTAGGCATAAACTATATCATGAGACTATCCAGCCTAAAACAAGAGCCACCAAAGGAAACATTGGCACATGTTTCCAAAGGAAAAGGTAAAATGGTCATTGATGTCGGGGATCTGAAGGAGATAGTTGAGCATTCTAAAATACCTAGGACTAGGTTTGCGGTTAGATACATATGCATGAGAAGGAAATATTTCATCCTGCGTTTTTTGATGAACAAAAGGAATTTGAAGGGATCCAATATTGAGTGGATCAACTTGTAGAGAAATATTATAGGGACAATTGGACCTTTTTTAGAGAGGTAGAGACTATTTTACCAATACTTGATAAATCTAAGTGTAAACTAAAGTGGAAATTGCCTCTGCATAGGCAAGTAAAGAATTTATATGTACAAAATGTCGTCCTCAAAAGAAGACTCAGGTTGGTGAAAGGCAAGCTCACCAAATTCAAAGAAGTTGGAAGTAAGAAGAATAGAGGTAAGATGGAATTAGTTATAGAGGTTATTACTAAAGTGGATAAACATCAAGGAACCTCATCCCAACTTTGAAACCTTGATTTTGTTTTAGGAGATCAAAAAAGTTAAGTTTTGATTACAGTTCCAAAACTGCAGCGAAGGGGTTGTTGCGCTTTCCATATACACAATTTGACAAGTGTGGGATAGTGAATTTGGAGGGGTTTTTCTATCACAATAGAGTTTTATAAATATTCCATCACTCATTTTGGTGTTTCCAATAGTCAATATTAAGGAAAAGTCACCATATGTTTTAGTTTTGGAGGCGCTGCGAAAATAGACCAGTGCACTATGAAAATGGAGTACAAGTGAAAGGGATGTCTACATGCATTTTGAATCTAGTTTAGGAGGACCAATGCCATCATAGGAATATTTGTAGAATACCCATTTTCTTCCTTTTGATAGATATGGGTCACAACTGTACAAATCCTAGAAGCCACCTCAATGCGCTATGAGTCTTCCTAATATGTTGTGAATCTAGACAGTCAGCTCTTCTCAGTTCAAATTTCAAATTTTTTTTCTCTAGTAGTGGTTTAGATTCTGTAAATAAGTGGAAAATTTATCTTAGGGGGTGTTTTTAATGATTATTGGACAATATTTCAAGTTAATTATGTTTTAGGCTTGTATTGGTTATTAGGACAATTGTTCCTATTTTTCAGTATATGCATTACTTTTTAAATGTATTTGATTGAAAGTTGGTTTTGGTTAATGAATTTGACCACCTAGGATAGGATATCAAATATTTGATGATGTATAAAGATATCGAAAATCATTATAAGCAGGCGGTTGTTTGGGGTTAGAGGATAAAACTTTGTGCACTCTATTTTTGAAGACTTTTGCCAGTAAATGAATGAATACATAGGATAAAATTGTAGCGATTCATGAGTCATAAATTTGGTGATTTTGTGCTCTTTTGGTCTTATAATTTATATATGTTTATACATCTTGTTTATGTATATATTCTTGCTCGGAAAACTAAATTATTAATTTAGAATTCATCTTTAATGAATGCTTTGTTTTAGTTTTCTAGTTATCAATGTTTTCAGCTAAAGAAACACTTTAGAATTCATCCATGATTTGATGCTCTAATGTGTTAGTTTTTCAACTTTTATACGTTCACCTACTTGAAAAATTCGATCTGCACCACCACCAAAACTGCCTACGTTGCCCCTGTGAAGGAACCCTCTCTTTTCCCTCATTTCACTGGACAAATTTCAATTTTTTTATGACTCCATGCCTAATGGATCTGCCACTATTTTCATCAATAGACCTTTAAAAAATAAAACTTTGTTGAGCTTATTATCTAGCCTGATATCCTATTTTCATTATAACCTAAGTGAGAGAGCCCTCTCCAGGTCAGAAGGACTAGATTTTGACCTACAAGTGGTTTGTGCTTACATCATAAAATCCTTCTTCAGCCTAGGGAATTTATGGAGTTCTAATAGGGTCAATAATTATTTAGTCAAAAACAAAAAGGAAAATGTAGAAAATTAACAAAGAAATTTTTATTTTCAATGATTGCAGTGTAATTTTTCAAGATGTGAACTATAACAAAGACTAATAAAACATTGAAAATTGGAAAAGTAAAGGTGCATAATAAAAAAGTTATTGAGAAAGTAGAAACAAATGTTGATATCTCAGAAATTGTAGAGAGTGGTCTCATGAGATTCCATCAGGTTACTCGTAATGTAGTTGTAGTGTCTATTGAATAATAGGAAGTAGAGAATGTGATACTGAAAGCAAGAGTACAAGAGCTGGTAAATGCTTTAAATCTGGTCCCTTTGTTGATGACTCCACTCATAAAACATACACTAACATTTGCAATTTCTAGTGATAACGCATCCCATCAATATAATAAAGCTCTGAGACTTTATAATGCAGTAAAATCTCATATTATCACTAATATATGCCAAATATTAAAAATCATTGAATATGCATGCAAGAGGTTTCTGATTTGCTACATTTAGCACATAAAATCAATTCATCTGTAGACTTGATTAAAAGTAATATTAACAAAGACAATCATTTTGTTAACAATGACTTACTTTCTTTTAGTCAAAGGCTTGAATTGTTGTCTCATGTGGACAAAAAAAAGTAGAGAACTCCCAAATGCTAATCAAATGATGTAAATCAAAGTTGGATAGTGTAAAAGAATAATTACACTAGAAACCATTATTTCTGAATGTGAAAACATAAAGAATAGAAGAAGTGATGTGTTTCTAAAGGAAATTGAATTTGTTTAAGACCTAAACATTCCATGTATCATATGAAATTATGAATTGATCACAAAAGACATTGTAAGAGTTGAATTAGAAAAGCTAGAAGAGTCAATGGCAAGACAATTTGACGATATAATTGATTTTCTTATAGAAGAAATTATCAAATGGCTAATTATTATATTTGTTAGTATTAATCATGAGAAGTAGGTATTAGATTCTCAATTAAAAACAGAAGCCATGGAGATCGAAAAGAAGATATTCAATCAGCATGTTAGGCTAGATATTACAATCACTCCAATGAAATATTTCATTAAAGCTATGTTCAATACATTTTTTCAAGAGATATGGATCTGGAAGACACGTGATAGTGAAACAATTAACATAAATGCTTTTACATATTGTAAGTGTCCTTAAAAATTGACATATTTTTTTTCTATTTACTAGTATTCAATTACTAGGATGTGATGATTATATTAATGTCACCTAGTCTAGTTGCTTAGTGTAGTTCCTTTTATTCCTTTGCAGTTGCCTTTTTTGCATATTATTGTTCATGGGAGCCTAATTTCAGTGTCCATTGAGATGAGTGTATGTAGTTCATGGGAATGAAAGAGCATATATTTAAAGAAAATATGTTAGAATAGCATAATGAATGACCTAATGAGCTAAGTTGTTGACCATTTTCATTACAGATATAAGCAATTTCCACTCAAAATTGGAGTTCAAAATGTTTTTCGTAAGATTTTGTATGCATCTAAATTGTGTGACACTACTCAAAAACCTCAATAGTACATAAGTATTTGAGCATATTATTTTAACTTTTATATTATATCTAATGCTCTATTATTGTTTAGAGTTATATTGAATGGTCAAAAATAACTTTAGATTTCAAATGTATGTTCAGTGTATTGTATTTATTTTAATCATAGCTATGGTGATCAAAATTTGTAACTCGATACATTTTTTACTATTAGAGATTTATGCTTTGGGATACTATATTATGTCATGTACACATTTTTCAATAATACGTGATAGAAATGTAGTTAAACATTTTTTAATTTTAGTAATTTTGTTGGCAATGAAGCTTGAATAATGTTGATTGTTTTATTATTTTAAATTTGTGTAGATTGCGGCAGTCTAGAAGGATTTTAATAAACTTTTCCCTTTCCTTGCTATTGTGCATAATGGGAGCTTTTTTCTTGTATTTCAAAATGAAATTGTGGTATTGATTTTATGAGATTTTGATTTTTGTTGAGCTTATACACACATCGTATTTGGACTACTTGATCTTACATTATGCATTTGATATTGTTCTTGTGGAGTGCAGAGATAAAGTTAAAATTTTTAAAGAAACATAATGATTTAATTATTAGACTTCACTAAAATTCTATTATTCAGTAATCTGTGTTGCATAAAGTTACTATCTGTGGACAGATAATGTTTACAAAAGTGTAAAAAAGAATGAACAAGGTTTCTACCACACATATTTCTTTCTGCACATTTCTTTACTCTTCCATCTCGAAACATAATTACAAAAAAAAAAGTATACATGAATTTGTTGAATAAACGATGAAAACAATATTTTATAATACTAACCGATTCGTTGAAAAGAAATAATCATTATACAATGTCAATTTTTTGAAGAAATGTTTATGTTAATTGAAAATGCTTGTGTGAAGGCCTTCCACTATGAGAAAGAGTAGTCACATAGAGTTGCGAATATGTGTGAAATGAAGGATGCACAGAGGAAGGGGTATGTGCGGGAGAATGGGGGTTGAAATATTGTGTGAAATGCTTTTTCGTACTTCCTTATCTCTACACACACCAGTTTTCCGCACATAATATTTTATTGTTATTGTTTAGTGCATAGATAGAGTAAAAGCTTTTATTGTAGCATAACGATTTCATTATTAGCGTGAATTAACATTTTATTATTTAGTAATCTGCACTCTAGAAACTTGTTATGTACAAATGGATAATGTACACAAAAGTGTAAAAAGAAATGAATGAAGATTTTGTCGCACATATTACCTTTTGAAAATCTCTTTACCCTACCACAATAGAAACTGTTTATAGAACAATGTTTATGCTTTCATTTTCTGAATAAAAAACGAGAAGAGGATTTTATAATACCGTTCAATTTGTTAAAAATAAATAGTCATTATACAATATCGATTTTCCAACTAAATGCTTATGTAAAATGGAAAGGGAAATAGACAAATATGCAAATTAAATTATGGAAATATTTTGAAATTAGAGAAATGTCTTTTTGATTTGTGAAAAGAATACCAAAATAAGATTTTATGCTGAAAACAAATCAATAGCTAAATCAATAATGATTTACTTTTACATAGAGTATAGCCAACAAATTAAATAGAGCGATACAAAAAAAATTTAATGGACTACAAGTAATTATTCTAAACTGATTTGTTGCATAAAATCTCCAAAACACACCTACAAATACATTATATTTCCATAACTTAACAAAACAAAATACTAACAGTTGTCTAAATCACCGTTGATCCTCAATAATAGGGGAGATGTGGGCTTCATTAACTTTTGTCTCAAGGTGAGAAGAAGGTGAGCCCTAGTTAGTGGCAGAGTCGATGCTACTTTGCCCATGCTACGCTAAAATCCTATGTTGTGCCATGATATCCTCATCTAGTTCATTATGGTCCTCCTCAACATTTACTTCCATAGCCTGAGCCAAATTATCTACACAAAAACTAAACATTTCAAGTTTTCCAATTTCATCTTCTCTAACTTCAACACCAATACTTCCATTTTTTGACTGAACTCCCTAACATTGATGTCTACTGCTTGATTCAAATTATCCACATGAAAGCTCAACTTCTCACTTGCCAATTATAACCGTTGCAACTTCAGGTTCAATATTTCCATTTTTTGATTTAAAAGATCAAAATTGACTCGTGATTGACATAGAATAATATTAGCATGGTTTGAGACCGAAGAAATGAGAAATTCCTTAGAACCAACCATTTCAACTAAACAAATGTTGAGCTCTTCCTTTGCAATTCAAGAATTTCATTCCATAAAATACAACCCATGCCAAAGTTGTTGATAAACTTAGAAAATTATGGCTCTAAACCTTGACTCTATGCTTGCAAACTCACTAACATAATATATATATATATAATATATATATATATATATATATATAATATCCATGAATTTAACTTTCCTTGATTTAAGTTTTTTTCTTCCCCATCATTGTTGGACATGATTTTAATTTTCCAATAAAAAAACACATTGAATCAAAATTAAAAAACATTATTATATATGTCATTATTTCAAAGCATTAAAATAACAAATATAAAAACATGCTTTTCAAAGAATTAAAATAGTAATATTAATGTATATTTTCAAAATTAACACAAATGCATATTTCTGAGACTGCACAAGAAGTCCACTGTGTGGAGGAAACTTTCCATTTTTCATCCTACAAAGGAAAGTTTCTAGTTTTCATTGTGTAGACCTTCGCACTCTGCACATTCTATTAATAATGATGCCTACCTAATTAGAGATGCACGTCATATTTCTTTAATTAATTAATTAATCAATGTGATCGTTCTCGTGCACATAGACAACTATGCACAATAATGGCTTATAATGATTTAAAGATGTTAGAATTCAAGTCCTTATGCATAAACTAAGGTTTAATATATTTTTTGTTTCATTAAAAAATGGTATTTGCCTTTTAGATATATACATTTTTTCTTCACATACAAATTGATTAAGGTAGACCTCCTTCAATTTATGTTTTGTACAATAAATGTTTTAATTTGGCTTTTATATTGCATGCAATGAAAACATTCATTATCCCAAGAATTTGCGGAGAATGAAGTATGTGCCAAAAAACAGAAGTGGAGAGAGAAATTTATACCATTGACATAATGCTCTGAGCAGGTCATTTGCGAGGAAGGGGGAATTCCTTATATTAGTGCTATGAGACATTTTGCTAGTCTCATGAAGAATCTTTCCTCCTTCTACTGATGATTAATTAATTAAAGGTTGTGTAAAGTGCAGAGAAAACTCTGCACATAGAAAGTTCTCACACAAATCTCTCTGCACAGTGAAATATCTCTACACAAAGCTCTTAGAACAAGTTTTAGCGATAATATTAAGTGAAAAGAAAGATATATTAAGCCATAGTTTATTCACAAGCACTTGAATTTTAACGTATTTAAATTATTATAAGTTTGTATTGTGCACAATTATATATGTGCAGGAGAACGAGCACAATGAATAATTAATTGATCAAAGAAATGTGGGGTGCATGTCAAATTAGATAGACTTCATTTTTTATTGTTAATATAATGTGCAGAATTCTTAGTTCTGCACAATGAAAACTAGAACGTTTCCTTTGTATAATGAAAGATGGAAAGCTTCTTCCACACAATGGACTTCCTCGGTAGTCTTGCACATATGCATTTGTGTTAATTTTTATAATATACGTTAATATTACTATTTTAATACCTTGAAAACTGTGCTTTTAGATTTGATATTTTAATGCTTTCAAACAATTCCATATGTAATAATGCTTTTATTCTTATTTATGAATTGTGTTGAAGGTTAGCTTAGGTGCAAAGCTATAGACAATGAAGATTGGAAAGATTCCTCTGCACAATGGCATTCCTCCACAGTTCTACACATATGCATTTGTGTTTATTTGAAAATATATGTTAATATTACTATTTTATTTCTTTGTAGAAAAACTAGCCTAATTAAACAAACTAGCATTGTAACATTGCTAACTTTGATTTTTCCACGTAGCCTTGATTTTGCTTTCTTTCTAAAGATCTTAAACTAGTATTAAGGTCTCATTTAATCCTTAATAATTATGTAGAATGTAACTTCTTTAGCTATAATCGCTAGCTTCTAAGTCAGTTTTAGCATTACTTTGAACTAATGATAATCAAATCGGATAACATCATGATGCATGAGGTTGATGAAATAAGGTGGTAGTCTAGAAATAGACTAATGGTTAAGTTTATAACCAATCAACTACATTTAATCACATTATGTACGTGATCTTTTTCCCTTGAGGGTCCCACTTTTCTCACTAAATATCGTTGGTCCCACTTTAACTTTACCTTTTAACAAGCGCTTTACTCTGCACCATTGATCTTCTCTCTCCAGATCTAATGGCTATTGCTTTCCCGATTGCCAATTGGCCTTTTGATTTTCCATCGTCTAATCCAATAGTCATAATGCAATCTCGTGTGGACCCTAGCACGATTGTTATCACTTTGGAGGCACACGAGAAAAGTTGTTTTCTCTCTCCTCTGTCTGCTACATGTCGAGTGTTAAGGCTAACCGCGCGAAATTGGAATATTACCACTTACCACCTTTTGAGCATGCCATATACTGCTTCCCGCTCATCAGATATAGCCCATGTGCTTTAAGTCAAACTTTAATAAAGTGCTTAAGGAAGGTTTAGCGCTTACTCCCAATATTAACCTTTAATTCTAAATGACCGCGATTAACAATAAAACACATAAATAGTGAGATTTATAATTAAACTGTTAAAATAGAGGAAATACTCGTTTAGGGTCCAAAACACCAATAGGTAGACACAAATGAACTTATGCACCAGAATTAACACACAACTGCACACTTAATCAATTTATTCAATAAAATAGAAGTTATAGAGTCTTGGCCCTCTTGAATCAATTACAGAAGTTTATTTGACCTCTGTCTCAATCTCAAAACCTTATTTATCACTCAAACTCTTGCTTACTCACTTAATTCTCTATCATTTCAACTAATCCTCCTCCATTACATTCTTTTCTTTTTTATGAGTCAAATCCTATCCTAACTGCATTAACAACTCGATCTCTGTTTTAATCAATCTAACAATTAAATCTCTATTCTTAAGCTCTATTACACACCTATGCTACCAACTTATCCCTTAGTCTAAAAATAATACAATTTTTTAATTATTACAATAATGAAGTAAAGATCATTTTCGAGAGATCCAACCCTCTCTAATAAAACTGACTTTTGACTACTCAAGTCAATGAAATTCAACTCATATTAGCCACAACATGTGACACACAATCACATTGTTTGCTAAGCCTAAATGCTCCCGCATCAGACTCTCGGGGAAGAAAAGAATCATCCCTCAAACTTTCAAGATTTACTCCATACTTCTACAACTTTGTTGTTGTCAACCAACTAGCATCCTCCACTGGCTATCCTTTCCATTTGACTACATACTAAAAATAAACCTGTCCTCTTGTTATTTTGGATACTGTTTTCTCCAAAATTGCTTCTACCTCTTTCTTGACTGTCTTTGGCATTTGTTCTTCCTAGTTAAAATTTTGAACTTCATCTTCTATAGCCTCCTTCTATAGCTTTGTCTCTATCTCTTTGTATGGATACAAATCTAAAATATTGAAGATAGGTGATGTTCCAATTCCTTCTAGAAATTCAATTTCATAAGCATTAGTTGAAAACTTTCTTACGATTCTACATGGCCCTATCTTTTTCATTTTTAGTTTATTGTAAGTCTTAGCAGGAAATCTTTCTTTTCTCAAGTATACCATCACTAAATCCCCCACTTGGAATTCTTTCTCTCTTTGCTTCATATCAGCTCTCTTTTTGTATTTTCCACTAATTTCCTATAGTCTGCCTTTGACATCTTCTTGTAGTCTTTGCATCTGCTTTGTAAAGTCTTCATCTTTTGCAATTCTTGTCTCCTGTTTACCTAAATTTTTGAGTCCATACACACCTCTTGGATTCATCCCAAAAACAATCTGAAATGGACTCATTCCAGTACTTTTGTTTGGAATTTCATTATAAGAAAACTCATCCTAAGCAAGTGATAAATCCCACTACTTAGGGTTTTGATACACTAAACTTCTTAATATATTCCTGAAGCTTCTGTTTACCACTTTGTTCTATCCATCTATTTGAAGATGGTATGATGAACTGAAACTAAGGTTGGCACCTAGTTTCTTCCAAAGGGTTCTCCAAAAATTCCCAACAAACTTTGTATCTTTATCAGACAAAATACTTATAGGAAACCGATGTAACCTTACAACTTCTGAAAAAATCAGATTAGAAATATGTGTTGCATCTATAGTCTTCATACATGCAATGAAATGTGCCATTTTGGAAAATATATCTACCACAACATAAATGGAATCATTCCCTCTTTGAGTTCTAGGTAACCCCAGAACAAAGTCCATACTAACTGCATCCCATGGTCAGTCTAGTATTGGAAATGGTTGGTACAGTCCTATATTTTGGCTTCTCCATTTAGCATTCAAACATATCCTACACTTGTCAAAAAATATCTTAACATCAGTTTGCATCTTTGGCCAATAGTAAAAATCATTTACCTGAGCAAAGGTTTTTTCTTGTTGAAAGTGACCAGATAATTCTCCATTGTGTTTCTCCTTGATTATGTTTTCCCTCATAGAACATTTGGGAATGCACAATTTGTTACTTTTAAACAGTAAACCTCCTTGGATAAGATACTCTAACCACTGACTTTTGTTATGAACTATTGGATTTTGTACCGCTGCATAAATATCTTTGATATCTACATCATTTGTATACATATCAACCATTTATTCAAATCCTACAACACCAACTTTTATTCTTGCACAATGAAATTTACCCTGCTAAAATCATCAACAAATTTGTTCAACTTAGCACTTGTGTGTTTGATCACAAATGTAAAGCTCTATAAAAACTCTACCCACTTGGCATGTTTCTGGTTCAGTTTTGGTTGGTTGTTTATGAATTGTAATGCAGGATTGTCAGAATACAATATAAGCTCCTTTGGTAGCAGATAATGTCTCCATTTTTTTAAAGCTTGCACAATAGCATAAAATTCTTTATCATAAGAAGAATAATTGTTATTAGCTTCATTTAGTTTCTCACTAAAGTATTCTATTGGTCTCTATTCTTGATTCAAAACTACTCCAATTGCAAGTCCACTAGCAACTGTTTCAACTTAAAATACTTTTTCAAAATCAGGTAAAGCTAAAACTGGTTTCTCTATAATTTTATTCTTCAAGAACTTAAAATTCGTGTCTGTTGCTTCTATCCACTTGAATGGCTAATTAGTCTCCTTGATTGTTTCAAGAATTGGTGCACAAATCGACTAAAACCTCTAGTAAATTTCCTATAAAAACTTCCAATACCATGAAAGCTTCTTACCTCAAATATGTTTCTTGGAATAGGCCAGTTCCAAATTGCTTGGACTTTCTCTGGATCCATTTTCAAACCTTCTTTAGAAAGTACAAATCCCAAGTAAATTAATTCTTCTTTCATGAAACTACATTTCTTCAAATTTATCAGTAGTTTATCTTTCTACAGAGTTCTTAAACCCAACTTAAGATGCTCCAGATGTTCTCCTTTTCTTCTACTAAAAACTAGAATATCATCAGGATAAACAATAAAAAACTTGCCTGCATATTCCTTCACGACTTCATTCATCAATCTCAAGAATGTGCTAGGTGCATTAGTGAGTTCAAAAGGCATCACTAACCACTAATGCAAACCACTATTTGTTTTAAATGCAGTCTTCCATTCATCTCCTTCTCTAATTGTTATTTGATGATATCCACTATTCAAATCTAATTTAGTAAAATACTTTCACCAACTCAAACAATCCATCAAATCATCCATGCATGGTAAAGGAAATCTATACATGATAGTGATCTTGTTTATGGCTTTGGAATCTGTACACATACACCATTCACCTCCTTTCTTTGGACTGAGTACTGTTGGTACATCACATGGACTAAGACTTTCTCTGATTAGTCCCTTATCCATCAGTTCTTGCACTTGTCTTCTGACTTTTGCATTCTCTTGAGGAGTAAATCTATATACTACTTTTTTTGGCAAACTTGCTCCAGGTATTAGGTAAATATGATGATTGATACTCCTGATTGGTGGAAATGCATTTGGCAACTCATCCACAATAATATCAGAAAAATCATTCAATAGAGTCTTGATTTCTTCAGGTAAATCATCTAAGTTTGTGGAAGTCAAAATTACCTTGGGCCTCCCTATGATAGCAAAATGCATTTCTTCACCTTTTCTAACTTCTTGCAACAGTTCCTTTCCACTCATCTGCATAACAATGTTTCTAGCTTTTCCTTTGTTAGCTTCATCCTTCAATGGCAGTAGTGTATGCTTATTTCCATCCTTCTCCAGAGTTTTAGTATTTCTCCTCCCATAATGAATAACTTTATGATCAAACTACCAAGGTCTTCCCAGCAATACATGGCATGCATCCATTGACATTACATCACACAACATCACATCCTTATAAGTACCAATCTGTATCTCTACCTTTCATTATTCTGTCACAACAATCTGATGTCCTTTTCGCAACCATGACACTTTGTAAGGAGTAGGGTGTATTGTCTTCACTAATCCTAGCTTGTCCACCATTTCTATAGAGACAAGGTTATCAGTGCTTCCATTTTCCATTATCACTTTACAACATTTACCTTTGGATTTGCATGTAGTTATGAATAAACTCTTTCTCTGAGTTGGTTTTCCAGTATCTTTCTTTGCCTTAAGTAATACCCTTTTCAACAACAGGGATTCTCCTACTTCAGGGGATTCTTCCTTGTCTGTAATTTGAGGTTTTCCTTGCTTTTCCTCAGCCACATTCACATTCCTATAATTTTTTGTTTTATTATGAGGAAAGTCCCATGATCCATGTCCCCACTCTCCACATGTATAATACCAAATATCTCTTCCTCAGTCTCTTCCTCCAGATGCAAATATTCCTCTATTAAAGTCTCCTCTGTGTGGTGGTATACTACTTGAACTTCCTGCTTCACTCTAATGTTTCTAAAATCTTGATCTGGTAGTTCCTCTATCTCTTATTGAACTTTTTCATATATTCCTCTGATTTTGTTTCCTCAACATCTTCTCTTCTGCCTTCAAACTTACTTTATAGGCATCCTCAATTATCTTCAAGCTCAGTAAGCTAATATCATCCTGTATGCCATATCTCAAGCCATTGATGTATCTAGCTACCTTCTCCATGTCATCCTCTGCATGTCCTGCTCTAATACTCATCCTATAAAACTCTTATCTATATTCTTTGATAGTCATTCCTTTTTGCCTTAAATTTTATAACAGTTTGAAAATATTTAACTGATAATATTTTGACATAAATTTAGCTTTCATTTTACTCACCATTTTATCCCATTGCTTCATCTTGGACATTCCTTTTCTTGTTCTGGATTCTTGTAGTTCATCTCACCAGATAGTTGCATGACCTTTCAATCTGGTAACCGCAAATTTCACCTTCCTTTAATCATCAACCTCCTCATAGTCAAAATATTTGTCCAATGAACTGATCCAATCCATTAGCTCTTCTGCATTGAGACTCCTTTCAATACATAGGAATTTCCACCTTTTGTTTTCCACCTTGTTGGCTTGTTGGGGCATGACCCAGGTTCAAAGGTGATTTAGCCAAAAAAATCCCATTACTACTGGCCCTTTCAACAACAGTCCATAGAGCGTGGACTGAGGTCTCACCCAAAGTAGTATGGGAGGGTGCTAGAACCATGTTTACACACCCTAGAGATGTTTGATGTTTTCAAGTGGTCGATGGTTCGACCCTGCATGCACGTCACTATGCGCACGCACTTATACCTCACAGCCTGAGATGCTAGCTTCGCGTAGCCCTACTTCGGGGCCAAACAATGTTCTTACCAAAGTCCTTACTAGCAACTCAATATTAGTTGATTAGCGTAGCTTATTTGTATGCTTTTAGTTATACTTAACAATATTCACAATTCATACGAGTGTGTGCAGTAAATAAACAGTATAATTACAATTCATATCCAACAAATAATAACCCAAGACAGATACATGTAATTCAAAAAACAAATCTCTTTATTATTCTCTTCCTTCAATTATAGACTCTATTCTTCCTTGCGCACTCAGCTGTAGGGGTCTGCACACTCAGCTGCAGAGTCTACTAGGCCTTTATGCACTCACCTGCAGAGCCTCTTCCTACTACTACGACCTAAGACACACTTAGATTCTTCTACTATACTTCGCTATCTTATTCTATCCATTATATTCTCTTCTGTGATCTCCTCTTCTTTACAACTTAGAGCTTCACTCCATTTATACAATGCCATGGTCTGCGGACCATGGGTAGGCTGACATTACATTCAACACTTAGGGCAGATATCCCTATGACTCTAACATACACTTCGCACCCGCAATTCACAGAGATTTATAAAAATATCACTCTATACTTGGGCTTTGAGCCCCAAAACATGTTATGGGGGGATTCCATGCCCAACAATCCCCCAACACAAACTTCATGACTCTCCCTTCAGTCACTCTGTTGGCGCGGCAATCTTAGCACGGAGTCCCTCTAACTATTCTTGTACAGTGCTGATGGTTGCAGTGCACTGAGCTACTGCTTGTTAAACCTACTGCATCCTCTGTTCTAAGACCTCCGTGGCCTACACACTTTCCTGCATCTATGCGTGCATCCATTAAATGTGTGCAAGATTCCCTTCAATATTCACTGTGATTGTGAAGGCCTCGTCAATCCATGGCTGAACGCAAACTCTAAAAACTGATTCCTTATGGTGCATCACGTCCACCTACTCCTTTAATGCCTTGGCTTGTTGCATCCTTAGAAGCTACTCAGTGAGGACTATTGTCTGCGCAGTTCCTATGATGTTGTCATACTACTGTTGGAGTTCGTGTGCCTCTGTCTCCAGCTGCTGGATGTTGGGGTCCTCTTGCAAAGTCGTGAGGACCTCAAGTGCATGCTCCAACATGTCGGTACAGTTGTGCACTGCACCTCCAATTTCTTCCATCCCTACTACAATAGCGCTAGTGCGCTGTTCTCAAACTTCTGGGGGACTAGAAGGTGATGCCTTCAACCACAGTTCGGCGATCTGAAGATTTAGCTTCAGCTAAACCTTTATCGTCTCTTCTCTCACATCACAGAATCCACTTGCCAAATTGTGGATCCGCAATTCTACTAGTATATCTACTGTGATGGCTAGCTCTGGGATGCGTCGTCAGGCATCATCTATCGTGTGCATCAACTGTTGATTCTACGACACCAATTCATCGTGCTGCAGGATGAGTTTTTCTATGTTAATTTTCTTCTCGCTAAGAACCTGGATTGTGTGGCTCTTCTTGGCCCGCAGTTCTATCATTATCCCATCCTATAACTGGTACAATGTTTCTCGGGGAAGGGAGACTAGATTAAGCCCAAGGCCTTTCATCATGCTAATCGAAAATCAATCCATTACATTTGATGATGCTAAATCTCCCTTTGGAAACACTATTGTGTTTGTCATCCTTGTGTGTAGCATCTGCTCTACTGTTGAAGTTTTGATTGTGATGTGTGTTGACAGGTACCTTCTTGAGGGGGCCGTACCTGTAACTCCTGCAGCTATGCCCTAAGGGCCCCCAATATAGTTTGATGCTCCTGCATGAACTCCTAAAGTGCTTCACCCATGACATCGCAGACCATCTTGCCAATGTCATGGAGATCACCTTCGGTTATTGTGATCAGGTCAATGGCCAACCTCGAGGCCTTGACCTTCTTCCTTGGGCTTGATCTTTCTGCAATGTGTGGGTGCTTTAACTGGGTGGACACGGCCCCTGGGTCCATGCTCCCTTCAGCTGTTTCTATTTCCTATGTCTCCTTCCCTAAGGATGTTGCTTGGCACTTGTTTGCCTGTGTTGTTGCTACTGCTTCTCCGACCTTCTTCTTCTCTACACCTTTCTATGTTGCTCCATGCACTACCTTTTCCTCAGTTGTTGTGTTTTTGTTCCACTTTTTCTTTACTAATTGAGTGACGCGTAGCTTAGCATTGTCCTTTTTCTTCTAGGCTTCCGCCTTCTCCAGTTCTGCCAAGTCTAGAGTGCGCCATTCAGGAGGCCATGTCTCCAGGACAATAAAAATCGTGTCATTAGTGGCTACAAATGGTAGCTTCATCCATTGCTTCGCTAGATACTTTCACGCCATGATATAGATGTTGTGCATATTAGCTTTGAATTCTGCAAAACTTTGTAGACTATTGTGCACTGTTGGTGACAGTCGTGGCCTCCAATTGATCCACATCCAAATGCTCACCTGCATGAGCACCCATAAAATTTTGAAGTTGCGAATCCATTTCACGTCCTTGGTGGCCCAGAGCAAAGCATACTTCGCAGCCTCTGGTAACTCTCTATCAATGTTGGGGAACTAACTGTCCTCTTGCAGTTCTCCCACTACTAGAAATATGGATAAGAGAAACCACACATAGTGGAAGGTCTTACCCTACTCCTGGGCTTCACGATGGTTTGTTAAAACTTATTTTTAGAGGAATTCAGCCTAGTTGAACTGAACCCCCTCTGTGCACTACTCGGTCAGTGCAACCACCGACATCGATACCTCATCAGCACAACACTTCCTCATTACTTTGCTGACCAAGAGTTGGGTTGCTACGCGCACCCCTTTATCCTTGATGTTGAAGATGACGTAGCCCCTCTTCTTCTTCTCCAGCTTATATTTTGCCTTCATGACTTTTACAAGAGCCAAATCGCTACCTTTTTCGGCTATAGTTGCGGGGTCCATTCATTTACAAGGGAGGTGAGAAATCTGGTGAATGAGGTCTGCCATGATGGGAATAGGCCCCTCCAACCATAGATACCCATCACGCACCAAGAAAAGAGCTGCCTAATGACGAAAATGGTGATGGGCACGTGGTGGAAATGTGGTATCCATAACAAGTGCAACAACCTAGCCTTTTCCACACCACGTAGCCATTTCCATGGCTCGAGCATTATCACCACCCCCTCGGTGTTCTGCTTCATTAAGTTCCCGATCTCTAGGTGTGGAAACTTCTTGCTGTCAGCAAGGTCCCAGTCTTCGAATTTCATGCTTGGCACATGGCCTAGGAGTGCACCCTCAAATACAATGCCATTGGGGAGGAGCAGGGACTGGAGTGAGATTTTCCTTTCGTCTAGGTCCTTTGGCACTCTAGTTTTCCCTTTCCATGGAGGGACATACGCTGGTAGTTTTGTTGCAGAGCACAATGGTTGGATATTGTCCTCCATGTCTTCTTCTTCCTCTGCTGTGACAATCAGGGACTCGAAGTATTCTTTTCCTCGTCTGTTTCTATTGTGACTACCTTCCCATTCTCTTCCATGGATAGTTTGTGCAGCAGATTCCTTGGGTACATGTGTACTGGCCCCAGTACCTGTTTATCCTTCTTGGGCCTTGGTGTTCATGGTTATTTGGGGATTTTCACCACCACCTCGACACCTTCTAGAACATCCTCCACCATTTGGGTTTGCGCAGCCTCACTGGCAGGTACATCTTCAATTCCCAACCCATCCTTAGTGGCCGTCATCCTTTCTAGGCTATATTCTATCTCTAGCAAACTCAGGGGCTCAATTGTCGCTCGAATCTCAATGCTCTGTGCTCTACTCAAGTGCTCAATTCTCAAATGACCAAGTGTTGTTTGCTAGCTAGCCCTATGAGTTTTATAGCGCCTTCTGAATTCAAATTCGACCATTCCCCCCAATTTTGGGCCATTAATGTTTTCATGGTGGCAGATTTTTCCAAATCTTGCCCATAACTTCCAGCTTAAATGGCCGCAACGCACTCCATTTGGCCTCAAATCAGACATCCCGTCATGAATAGTGACATAAACGGTCACTTCCCAGCCAAACCACATGGTAGTGTAGCCCTGCATGCGCGGTCGTGAACCTTGTGACATTTTGTTCCTATGCGCATTTCCAATATCGTGCAACTCCCAGGTAGAATAGTTTATAGTGTCACGCTCCCTTTCAACTGCTTGGAGCACTAAGACTATTCTCCCTACGGCTAGTCAGGTGGTCACACCACCCTTGTGGGGCTCCATCCCATCCTCTATCATAGTTCATGGAGAATCCTCAACTTCCAGTGTGGTGATCGGCATCGTGCACTCTACTATTTGCAATGTGCTACCATGTTTGGTGATATGTGGTCCCAGCCATGGAAGCAGACTAACTAGTCCATGACGATAGTCCTCCAACTTGTTAGTACAATCGTACACACATTTCCTTACCATCCTCTGTTTTTCAACGAGAAATTCTTCCTTTATTTCATTTTCCAACTTCTTGACCTCTACTCCATTAAAGAGCTTTTCTCCCTTAGTCGTACCCAACCTTTTTCAAGTTCGCTAAGTCTAAAGTTTCCCCGTCGGATTTCTTCCTCAAGTCTTATATGTTCTGTTTTGCGTAACTGTGTGATTTCTTCATTCCAGTTTGTGCGGATTATCGTATCTATGGGTGTTGTTATGCGCAGAATCAGCTTTTCATGCTCCACAGGGACTACATCCTCTTCTTCATACTTCAGCTTTAGAAAATCTTGCGTGTTCAAAGTTTTTCACATGGTCCTATAAGCCCATACAACCATTGGTACGCACAAGTCCCAGTCGGTGCATCTCACATGGTGGACCCTATTTAGCACTTAACACACCTTGTCAAAGGCTTCCACGTGTATGATTTTTGGTGTGCTAGGTTGTATCATACTTCGCCATTCACGCACTTGCCTTGCATGCTTCTACTTGTTGTTCTTGTTTCCTATTGTGAGAGTGGTGTGCGTTCGTGCGGGCTACGTACCATACGCCTACACCCATCTAGAAAGGTGGGCACATAGGCTGTTTTCTCCATCTTGCTTGGCTTCCATCCTCATCTGAGGCTTCCCAAATCATAAGCGCATCATCTTTCTGCATTCGCACCAGTCCCCGAAACTCTGCTGGTGCGTACGCCACCACTGTGTGAGTGTAGCATGTAGTCCCCATTTCAGAGCATCAAAACGCTACTGTTTTTCTTTCAAATTTATCCTACAATTCATCCACCATTGTTAACTTGTCATACATATGTAGATTTCTTAACTCGGCTGTCACACAACGTAGTGATCTTACCATCATGTTGCAATTGAGTGTGGTTACCTCGTGTAATTGGTTCTGCCATTGTTTTATTTCTTCTTCTTCTTCTGAAGTGCAGGAGCTTTCATGCTCCCACGAAATTCTGCCATCTGTTGTTGGATTCATCTGATCCTATTCCCAAGCAGTTGTCTTGTAGATACAGTCTAGCTCATCGTTGCTCTCATCATCGCGCACTGGCTCTGTGTAGTGTGATCCTTCTACAGGGTTTAAAGGTATTACTATGCGCAGCGAATTTTTCTCAAAATCATTTTGCGCTTCTTCAGGTTTATCACTTTGTTCATATCATTGGCCCAATCTATTACCAGTACCATGCTTGCACCTTCGATGTCTACCGTTATTCCCTGTAATCTTCCCACAGATAGGATCTTCTCCTAGTTCGCCATTCACAATTGAATAGGAGACCATTGTAATGCAGGTCTATCCATGCATTCCCATGTTTTCTTGGGTAGTACATTCACGTCCGATCCAAGATCCATAATTACTTGATCCATTTCATATTCCCCAATTTGCGCAGTCAGTCTCATTTTCCTTATTGTTCGTAATGAATGATTTCCAAGTTTATGGACTACATGTGGTTCTCCTGACCCAGCACACCTAGCGATAAGTTCTTGCAATCCTTTTATAGCTTTGTTGTCATGCAATAGTTTCATTCATGTCTTCAGAAAGGTAGTAAGCATTGAAGGATCCATCCCCGATTCTAGTTGATCCTTACTGCATGAAGTGGAGGCCTCTGTGAAGCTCTTCTTAGCTTTCATGAATGTCTCCTTTACATGCTCCAAATAAAATTTAGGTTCCTTTGTAAGATCCTTTTGAACCCACACACTTTCTTCTAGCTACTTAACTTTGTCATCTCTTGTTGTGATACCAATTTGAAGCACGATGTTTACATTTGGGTCCTCTTTGCATGGCTCAGACCTCATCATCTATGGGTTCTGAGTCAGGGGAGGCTGGAGTACTCCTTTATCGCACCACCTCGCTATCAGTGTAGGGCAGTCCTCTGTCTCATGATCAAAGTGAGTACAATATAAACATGATTCTCTCATTGGATTTGTACAATCACATGCATAATGCCCTGGCCCTCCATAATTGTAACAAATCAGTTGTCCATGATCTCTTCTTGGTCCCATTCCACCTTGACCTCGTCCACACCCCTAAAATCTAGCATGCACCATCCCTACATTTAGATCGACGGCTCATGTTTTGGTCTGTACTCTATAGGCAAGGGTTTGATCCATCATCAACTCGTAACTTTTGCAGGTGCGCTCATCATGGCCTACCAACCTGCAGAAATTACGACACAATTGATGGGACGTCTGCATATACTTTTGTAATAGGTGACAGTTATATGTAGTGCATTTTCCCCCTATATGACAAATCACACCATAATGTAGGTGTCGCACTCGGTCCTCCTTATGCCTCTAGTCTTAATGGCATCGTTCCTCCTCCCACCAAGTAGTTCATGAAGACTAGACAATGTCCTTATCATGCCCCTGGCCTTTGCATTTTATGCACCATACCTCCTCACTCGTTTCTTGGTGAGTTGTCCTATCATGTTTCAAACTCTGCATTTCTAGAAACAAATTTTGTAGTTACGCATGGATTTGTTGGAATCCTAGGCCAAGATCTTGTATTGGGGTCTCGTGCAGCTCTCATTGCAATCTCCAAAGTTTTGGCCTGGGAGGATAGCTTCTGTTGTGACAACATCATCCTCAAATGCGATGTTAGTGACACTACAAACCATGTGCAGTGATGTCCATCCATCAAGGTCATGTTGGCTTCGTGAACCATACTCTTCAGTCTCTAATCCAGATCCAGTGGGGTCTCGCTTGGAAGCATCGCCATTTCCTTAAACCTGATAATGTTGGGTAGTGTAATATTCTTTCCACGACTAGCCCACATAGTTAACTAGGGGTTAGAAGGGGGGTAGAGAGCCCCCTTCATTGCACCGATTGCGTAGCGGGGGGAGTCATAAGGGGTTTGAGGGGTGCAGGTAACCCCACTCTATGGGGTCCAGGGCAGCGCCCCAGAAAATTTTGTTTTTGGATCCTATATTAGGTTGGGCAGACCTACCTATGGTTTTGTGCATGATTTTTCGCACATGGTTTTGGATGCAATGGTTTTTGGTCCATGGTATTGGATGCTTCGACATGTATAAATATGTATTGTAACATTGAAAGGATAATAATGAAAAATCAAGTTTGAATTCTCAGTTTTGAGATCCAGGGGAAAAACTCTATGTATATCTATTTTATATGTTATGCTCTCGCATTGTTTATTTTCTGTGTTTTAGAATTCATATGCAGGTAATTTCTATATGGGGTTAAAACCTACATTTGGTATCAGAGTTGTTTTGGCTTCAAGGGGATGCCTTTGTTGCTGAGGGGTTTCGCTCGGGCCTGTGGTAGACCCCATTCAGTGGGATATCTGTGAGATTGATTCTCGTGTTGAAAGAAGATGGTGAGTAGTGGAAAGATAGAGATCGAGAAATTTAATTGTCAGAGTTTTGAGTTGTGGAAACTCAAGATGGAGGATCTGTTGGTGGATAAATATCAGTGGATCATAGTAGATCTGGGTACTAAACCAACGGGAGTGTTCGATGAAGAATGGAAGAAGTTGGATCGAACAGCAAAGAGCACAATACGATTGTGTTTCCTAGATTCAGTATTGCTAAATGTATCAAGGGAAGCTGCGGTGAAGGCTTTGTCGGACAAGTTAGGGACTTTGTACCAATCTAAGTCTCTGGTTAGTAAACTATTCCTACAGAAAAAGATGTATAACCTGAGGATGAAAGATGGAGACTCAGTGACAGAGCATCTGAATGCATTTAATATTGTGGTAACTCAGCTATTATCTATTGATATTAAAATTTCAAATGAAGATAAGTGCATCAGTTTGTTGCATTCTCTACCAGATTCATGGGATAGTTTGGTTATTGCAATAGGTAGCAATGTAACTGCCTTGCAATTTGATGAAATAGTCTCATCCTTGTTGATGGAGGAGATGAGACGAAAAAATATGGAGAGCCAGAATGGTGATGCATTGTTTGTACAAGGACGGTCCCAAAATAGAAACAAAAATAAGTCATTGAGTGGGAGATCTAAATCTAGAGGGAGATATAAATATCCAGGGAAACCTTTAAAGGTGGTTTGCTGGAAATGTGGAAAGGAAGGGCACTACAAAAGGGACTGCAAATCTAAATCTCTTGACAAAGGAAAGGGATCTGATGATGCTCCTTCTGCAGAGGTGAAAACCACCTCCGATGAAGGTGGGGATGTGTACTTGGCTTCTTCAAGTACACATGTAGATCATGAGGCATGGTTGATTGACTCAGGTGCATCCTTTCACTTCACTCCCCATAGAGAGTGGTCTTGCGAGTATGAGGATTACAATGGCGATGATGTCTTCATAAGGGATGATAGGAAGGCCAAAATCATTGGTTGTAGAAATGTAAAGTTGAAGTTGCAAGGTGAAAGGGTTAGAACACTTCTAGGTGTTTTGCATATTCCTGCATTGTCTAGAAATTTGATTTCTGTAAGCAATCTAGATGATGCAGGTGTAAAAATAGTGTTCGAGAAGGATACATACAAGATGGTTCGGGGAGCACTGGTATTGATGCGGGGAGTTTGGATTGGAACTCTATACAATCTGTAGGGTAGCACTATTGTTGATGGGTGCAACAGTTCCGTGGTTCCTGAAAGTGGAGCAAAAAATCTAGTGGTCTCTGGAGAGAAGACCATGCTGTGGCATCAAAGGCTTGGACATATTGGAGAGAAGGGCCTTCGAATACTTCATGGTAAAGGTATGGTAGAAGGCATGAGTAATAGCTCTCTGGATTTTGATTTTGTGAAAATTTTGTATATGGGAAGCATAATAGGGTGAGTTTCCCCTCTGGTGGTAAGAGGGCAAAACAAATATTAGAGCTTGTGCACAACGATGTCTTTGGACTTGTGAAGGTTCCATCACTGGGTAATTCTGTGTACTATGTATCATTTATAGATGAATTCTCAAGGAATACATGGATATATTTCCTTAAGAGGAAATCTGAAGTCTTTGATATGTTTAAAGAATTTAAGGCTCTGGTGGAAAACAAGACAGAGAAGAAGATAAAGGTGCTGAGGACAAATAAGGGTGGAGAGTTTTGTAGTAAGGAATTTGAAGAATGCTGGAAGAAGTGTGGTATATCACGGCAGAAGACTACTCCATATACACCTCAGCAAAATGGAGTTGCATAAGGAATGAAAAAGACGTCGATGGAAAGGGCATGAAGCATGCTTAGTGGTGTCGGGTTAGGACAAGAATTCTTGGCAGAGGTAGTGGAGATAGCATGTTACCTGGTCAATATATCACCTTCATCAACTTTGGAGGATAAGACTCCACAAGAGGTATGGACTGGTAAGAAACCCTCTCTTTCACATCTAAGGGTATTTGGATGTGATAAATATGTACATGTTCCGAAGGAGAAACGAACCAACTTGGATAGTAAATATGAAAAGTGCATCTTTGTTGGGTACAAAGATGGTTTAAAGGGTTATAAGCTTTGGATCCCAGTAAAAAGGAATGTTTTGTACAGCTAATATGTGGTGTTCAGAGATGTGAAAGATGTTAGTAAGTGATCTGATAATCACCCTTTGAGTGATTTTAGTTAAAGAATTATTGAATGAAGGTATTACAAACTCATGTGCTAGTGTGTGTCTATGTTATTTTAGGCAACGGATCGATCAGATTGCAAAATACACAGACACTGAAAAATGGAAAATAGCAAGAGGAACACAGTAAGCAAATACAAGAACACAACAATTAATAAGGATTTCACCCTATCCTCCAGGGCTACATCTTCGGTCCAGCTTTCAGTGGTGGCCTTCTTTTATTGTGTCTTTAAAGTAGAGAATTACAATGAGGAGCTCAATCTGAGTCTCCTGAAATAGAATTGCTTGGTAGGGTGGTTCCTGGATTCCCCAAGCCAATAGATTGCACAGACTCCTTTTCTTACCAGCTCTTGACCTCTCTGGTCTTTAATGGGAGGGGCCCAATGTGGTTCTTAGTTCCCGATAGATCCTCTCAAGGATGGCTTGAACCTCTCAAGCTCTCTGGTGCTCGACGTTGCCTATGATCAGCTCGGACCTCTGTCTTTCTACTTTTTTGCTTCATTGTCTTTCCTTTTCTCTGTCTTTGTCTTCTTCTCTCTGGCTTTTTTCCTTTTTGTGTCCTCTCAGTGTCTCTTCTTTTCTCTGTTCATGGCTTTAAAGCCAATCGATCTCATGATTGTTTGCTTCCTCTTCTTCCTCCGTCAGTTTTCCTGCTACAATTCACTTGGCATTCCCTGTCTTTGTGTCATGGTCATCGACTCACAGGGAGTGGCCACTTGTCCTCTTGTGAACTGCGCCAGCTCTTCCTAGTTGGTTTGGTTCTTTGGTTACATCATCGAATGAGTCATCCACCACCTCAATGGTCAAATCAGACCTCACATCCTTATAGATCGCAGCTTAATCACCTATCAAATTGGTTCTTTCATCAGGCGCATTCTCAGCCATTAGATCTGGAGCCCACAGATCCAACGTCATTCACGCATTTCACGCGGTTGACTTGCTCGATCGTTAGAGTGCGATGAGCAGTATTTTTCTCTCTCCTCCGCCTACCATGCATCGGATGCTGAATGGAACTGCTAGGTTTCAGCCAAATCTGCTTACTGCCCAAGGGTTCCCCTGATATATACCGCTAGTTTTGGAGGGAGGGTCTCGCCTTTAGCCTTTTGCGCTTTTCCCAATGGTTTTCCCAACTTCCATGCAACTGAGCACTTCGAGGCCTTTCCTTCTTGAGGTGTTTTTCCCAGCGATGCATGATTAGTGCTAATTGTGCATTAGAAACTACCTAATTTTTATGATCAGAGCTTTGCATGTGCTAGTTTTGCCTCTTTGCACAGTCTCCATGGGCCTCGGTCAGCACGCTTTGACTGAGGTCCTCGTCGTTCCACGTTGGTTGCCAACTGCCACTATTCAGAGGTTTTTCTGATAGCTCTGTGCTCTTGAATTTGAAGTTTCGTTCTGATTTGATACAGTCATGGTGCTTTCATTATTCTTCATGGATCCAATTCGAATCACAACCTTCCCACTAAAAAAGCTTTTGGACCACCAAAAGTTGGTTTTCAAGCATCAACTAAGTGAGGGTACTATTGTCTCACTTGTCCAATCTCGATCCACTTTTCACTACTCGTCTTTAAACCCTTGAGATCTACTCTGAGGTACTCAACATCTCCTCTACTTGTTGTCCTCACCTTCCTATCCAGAACTGTGTCCTCCTGTAATTCATTAAGATATTCAAGTACTAGGTCATCAATATAAGGCAATTGCGTCTACTCTTTGAGATCCTCAGTTAGAGAGTGTTCAAACAATCTCAAGCAATCTACATTTACAACTGATTAGATGTGCATGTAAACTGGTAGATCAAGGAAAAAAGCATTTTGACCAATCTTCTCAAGTATTTTGAAAGTTCCATATTTGATAGGCTTAAGCTTTTTACCTTCACCTTGCATCCTGTCCTTGTTGATATACAGCCAGACCTGGTCACCAACTTGGAAACTATGCTCCATCCAATGCTTGTCATGCCTAGCCTTTTATTTGGCTTGGCTCTTTTCCAGTTGTTCCTGTATTGCATGGTGGATCTCCTAGATTTGTTAAATGAACCTAGTTGCGCTGTCCACTTCATTGTGTCCATCAATTGTGGTATCTTTACCAAAGACAAAATCCAAAGGAGGCCTTGGGGTGAAACCAAAACAGGTCTCAAAATGAGATCTCTATATAGAAGAATGTTTTTCTTTGTTGTAAGCATGCCGCGCATAACACCAATGTTCATCCCAAAGCTTACGATGCTTGCTACAATATCCTCTAAGTAAATGGATCACTGTCATGCTAACTACTTCTATCTGGCCATTAGTTTGTGGATGGAAAGTTGTGCTTTTCTTCAGTTTGGTGTCCATCAGTTCCCACAGACTTGACCAAAACTTCCCCACAAATTGGGTGTCTCGATGAGATACAATGGAAGTGGGTAATCCAAAATGAACCCATACATGTTCAAAGAACAATTTTCCAGTTTGTTCAGCTGTAATATGTTTATTACAAGGTATCAAAATACACATTTTGTTGAACCTATCCACAAAAACATACAGATAATCATGACCTTTCCTAGATTTAGGTAGTCCTCCAACAAAATCCATGGAAACACTTTCCCAAGGGTGAGAAGGTACCGGTAATGGAGTGTACAAGCCTAGTTTTCTGTTACTAGGTTTTCTTTTAGCACACATATTACACCCTCTTACATATCTAGAAATTGTCTCATTCATTTTTGGCCAATAACAAAATCTTTGTAGCTGTGCAACTGTTTTACTTACCCCAAAGTGACCTGATATCAAAGAAGTGTGTGCTTCTCTAACTATCTTTACTCTCTCAGTTTGTGGAATGGAGAGTTTCCCACAATGGTATAAGAGTCAGTCCTTCACATGTTAATTCAATTCTTCTACCCGTTTGCTTTGACTTAAAGTTGCATATACATCTTTAAAGTCTATATATGGAGCATAGTGTTCAATGTAGCTTTCATGTAGCACAAAATTATGCTTAAGTATAGTAGATGCATTTATAATGGATATAGATAACATATCTACAACTTTATTATGTATGCCATTTTTATATTTTATTACTAAATGAAACTGTTGTAGAAAACCCATCCATCTATAGTGTCTTGATTGCTGCAGCTTAGTTTGGGAGTGTAGATATTGAAGTGGTTGATGATCAGTATGTATTACTGTCTCTTAGCCCATTAAGTAATGTTTCCACTTTCTCACACTCTGAACTAATGCATACAATTCTTTATCTTATGTAGGATAGTTAACTACCGCAGGGTTAAAAGTCTCAGAATGATAACATATGGGTTTACCATGCTATGTCAACACTTCTCCCATGGCATAGTCACTGGCATTTGTTTGGATCTCAAATGGTCTTTGCAGATCAGGCAGTGCTAGTACAGGTGTTGTACTAATCTTTTATTTCAAGGTGTCGAAGTCTTTCTAATGTTTTCCTCCCCACTGAAACACCTTGTTCAATCCTGTTAAAGCATGTAAGGGAGCTGCAATTGAGGAAAAGTTAGAAATGATCTTCCTCTAATATTGTGCTGCCCCTAAGAAGCTTCTCACTTCTATAGCAGACTTGGGTTTAGGCTAGTCTACAATGACTGCCACCTTGGAGGGATCTATTTTCAGTTTATTCACCATCCCCTACTATATGACCCAAATAATTTAGAGATGTTTTACCAAATTCACATTTTGAGAGTTTAACATGGAGTTTTTCTCTTTTCAAAAAATCTAATGTCTTCTTAACATGCTTTAAGTGTTCTTCCCACATTTTACTAAAAATCAAAATATCATCCAGATACACAATAACAAAATCATCAAGAAAAGGTCTGAGTACATCATTTATTAATCTCATGAAACTAGCAAGAGCATTAGTTAAGCCAAAAGGCTAACTAGCCACTCATACAATCCCTGCTTTGTTTTGAAAGCAGTCTTCCATACATCTTGTTCTGCAACTCTGACCTGATGGTATGCACTGTGCAAGTCTAGCTTGGTGAAATAAACAACTTCCTTCAATTGATCTAAAATATCATCTATGCGAGGAAGGGGATAATGATTTTTTATTGTTATCTTATTCAGTGCTCAGTAATCAATGCACATTCTACACGAGCCATCTTTCTTTCTCACCAAAACTATTGGTGTCCCACATGGTGATGTGCTAGGCCTGATGAATCCCTTCTCGAGCAACTCCTACACCTGCTTCTTGATTTCAGCATTCTATAAAGAAAACAACCTGTACATTCCAACATTAGGCAAAAGGAGTATTTTGATGCAAAATAATATCATGTACTATCTCCTTTTTGGGTGGCAGAACTTTAGGTTCTTGAAACAAGATATCATACTCTAAAACAACCTTTTCTAAATCAACTTGTTGTTTAGCATTATATCCCTCAAATAGATTGGTTTTATCAGGTTTCTTTTCCTTTACAACCATCAGTAAGAATTGTTTGCATGAATTTATCATTCTTTTCATCTGCCCTGAGTTTATGAGAGTATAATTATTCTTGAGCTTATGAGCTCTTACAAAGTATT
>APFE030504270.1:154375-165980 GCA_000404065.3 Pinus taeda
ATTCGATTCCATCTTTGACAAGTAGATACTTGTTCTCAGCTCTATAGAGAATAGCTTTTCTATCATACAAGTAAGGACTTCCTAAAACAATTCCACATATATCCAAGGGAATTATGTCTAACTCAACCTCATCTACAAATGTTGACCCAAAAGAAAACTTGAGTTTGCATTGTCTAGTCACTTGTAGTTGTGCTTTATCATTCAACCATCGTAATGGGTATGGTTTCTTGTGAGGTGTAGTTTCTAATCCCAATTTCTTTACAATTTCTTCATAAATTAAATTTACTTGTGCGCCACTATCAAACAAAGTATTAATCTTTTGATCTTTGAAAATAACTTGAATATGGAAGATCTCATGTCTTTTTCTCTCATTTTCTTCATCAGTAATAGATTTTGTAGAATTAATAGTAGATGCTTTAGAATTCTTACCTTTTATACCTATGGCTGCAATGGTTGTTTCATCTCTTGAGTCTGACCCCAAATCTTTCTGAATAGCTACAATAGTCTTCTTCTTCTTTCCCTCGAACTTCTTAGGTCTCAGCTTTGGATGCAGAATCCAAAAATGCTCATCATCATGCCCATCCTTTTTACAGTGAGTGCATGAAGCTTTTATTTTCTGTGAAGTGTTAGCCTTCCTTGCTTTCCACTTCTACTTTATTTTCTCCTTGCTCTTTCTTGCAGTGGGTTGGGATGGTCCCCCAACTTCTGGATTTCCATTCTTTCCTCTAGCTTCTAAATGAGTAGCTTGTACAAATACCTCATATATACTAGTGGGATTAAACATGAGGATGGTATGCCTCATGCAGCTGTGTAGACCACCAATGTACTTCAAAATAGTTTCTGGTGAGTCTAATGAGATTCCTAGAATCAATGCTCTCTTTCTAAATTCTTTAGTGTACTCTTGCACACTTTTCCCTTTCAACTATCGAAGAGTTTGCCAACTCATCATGGCTTGTTGCATGTAGGCCAATGGATAGAACTGCTTTTTGATTACAAACACAAATTCACTCCAGACAGAGATGGTCTTACCATGTCTTTTCATGTCATCTTAGGTTCTGCCTTCCCACCAAACCAAGGTAGTGCCTCCAAGTCATAGGCTTGCCAGCTAAATCTTGCTCTTGTCTGAGTCAATGTTCTACACTTTGCAATACACATCAATTTGTCTAATCCAATTGTCCAACTTTTTTGCATTTAACTCTCCATCATATATAGGCAAATCAAATTTAACATCTAGTTTGATCAAAGATGATTTCTTTTTAGGGATATCAAGAGGTGTGAGAAAGCTTTCCTCTTTCCCTTTTGCCTTGGAGTGGTCATGGAAATGTGATTCATCTTCTCCTTTGTCTTGTTTAGAGCCTGATGAATCTTCATCCTTGTGTCTTCTAAAGTCCTTATACATTTCTTCTACCATGGACTTTATGGTTATGAAACTTTCTATGAATTGAGGGTTGGACCCATAGGACCTTCCTCTGACATTGCCTTCTGAGGATAGACTCTCCCAATTTCAAGATTAGTTTTGATGAACTCTCCTTCTCCTAATTTGAGCTTTGATCTAGTGAACATTCACAACTAAACCATCACAAGTTTGTCTAACCTTAACAACCTAAAGCTTTGATACCACTTGATCTAATAATCACCCTTCGAGTGACTTCAGTTAAATAATTATTGAATGAAGGTATTACAGACTCATGTGTTGGTGTGTGTCTATGTTATTTTAGGCAACGGATTGATCAAATTGCAAAATACACAAACACTGGAAAATGGAAAACAACAGGAGCAACACAGTAAGCAAATACAAGAACACAATAGTTAATAAGGATTTCACCCTATCCTCCAGGTCTACGTCTTCGGTCCAGCTTTCAGTGGTGGCCTTCTTTTATTGTATCTTTAAAGTTGAGAATTACAATGAGGAGCTCAATTTGAGTCTCCTGAAACAGAATTTCTTAGCAGGGTGGTTCCTGGATTCCCCAAGCCACTAGAGTGCATAGACTCTTTTCCTTACCAGCTCTTGACCTCTCTAGTCTTTAATGGGAGGAGCCCAATGTGGTGCTCAATTCGCGACAGATCCTCTAAGGGATGGCTTTAACCTCTCAAGCTCTCTAGTGCTCGACGCTGCCTGTGGTCAGCTCGGCCCTCTGTCTTTCTGCTTTTTGCTTCACTGTCTTTCCTTTTCTCTATCTTTGTCTTCTTCTCTCTGGTATTTTCCTTTTGGTGTCCTCTCGGTGTCTCTTCCTTTCTCTGTTCATGGCTTTAAAGCCAATTGATCTCATGACTGTTTGCTTCCTCTTCTTCCTTTGTTGGTTCGCCTGTTGCTGTTCACTTGGAATTCCCTGTCTCTACGTCATGGTCATCGGCTCACAGGGAGTGGCCACTTTTCCTCTCCCGAACTTCACCAAATCTTCCTCATCAGTTCGATTATTCGGTTACATCATGGAATGAGTCATCTGCCACCTCAGTGGTCAAATCGGACCTCAAATCCTTATAAATTGCGGCTTAATCCCCTATCAAATCCGGTTCTTTCATCGGGTGCGTTCTCAGCTATTAGATCTGGAGCCTCCAGATCCAACGTCATTCACTCATTTCGCATGGTTGATTTTCTCGACCATTAGCGTGTGATGAGCGGCAGTTTTCTCTCTCCTCCACCTACCACATGTTGGGCGCTAAATGGAATCGCTAGGTTTCAGCCAAATAAATACTGCCGATTTTGGAGCGTGGGTCCCGCCTTTAGCGTTTTTCTCTTTTCCCAACGGTTTTCCTGGCTTCCATGCAACCAAGTGCTTTGGGACCTTTCCTTCTCAAGGGGTTTTGCCCAGCGATTCATAATCAAAACTGCATCCTTTTCTCGATCCAGGCTTCCTAGGTGCCAGTTTCACTCCTACGCAGTCTCCATGGGCCTCAGTCAGTGCACTTTGACTGAGGTCCTCGTCGTTCCACACTAGCTGTCAACTGCTACTGTTCAGAAGTTTTTCTGATCGCTCTGTGCTCTTGAATTTGAAGTCTTGTCCTAATTTGATAGAGTCATGGTGCTTTGATTATTCTTCATGGATCCAATTTAGATCATTAAGCATGAAGTCCAACCAAAGGAAATTGAGAAGATAGAGTTTGAGCTAAAGGAGGAAGAATCAAATTCTACAGTAGAGGAGGAATCAAAAGATGAAGAGCCACAAACTCCGGGTGTGAGAAGATCAGTTCGAGAAATAAGGCTTCCAGAAACATACAGTCCATCTACTTTCTATTCAAATTTTGCTTTATCTGTTACTAATGATGATCCCAGAACTGTGAAGGAAGCAGTAGATTTAAAGGATGGAAAACTCTGGAAAGAGGCCATGGTTGATGAAATGACATCTTTGCACAAAAATGAGGCTTGGGATCTGGTGGATTTTCCGGCTGGAAGGAAACCCATTGGCAGCAAATGGGCGTTTAAGAAGAAGACAAACGCAGAAGGAAAGGTGGAGAAATACAAAGCTTGGTTGATAGAAAAAGGTTATTCCTATGTGTCGGGAATTGATTTTGGTGATATTTTTTCTCCTGTTGCCAAGGAAACTTCTATTAGATTACTTTTATCTATTGTTGTTGCTTTTGATTTTGAGGTAGAACAGATGGATGTGAAGACAACATTTCTTCATGGGGACCTGGAAGAGGAGATCTACTTGAAGCAACCTGAAGGCTTTGTGGTGAAGGGTAAGAAAGAACTAGTATGCAAGTTAAAGAAGTCTATGTATGGGTTAAGATAGTCCCCAAGGATGTGGTATCAGAAATTTGATACATTTATACGAGGATTTGGCTTCATCAAAAGCAAAGCAAATCACTATGTGTATTTTAAATTAATTGGTGACCATGTTATTTATCTGGTCTTATATGTGGATGATATGTTGCTGGTTGGAAATGACAAAGAAATTATCCAGGATTTGAAGGCCCATTTGTCTTCCAAATTCGACATGAAAGATCTTGGTACTGCGAACTATATTTTGGGCATGGAAATTAAAAGAGATCAGACAATGAGGAAGCTCTGGTTAAACCAAAGGAAGTATGTCAAGCAAATATCGCAGAGGTTTAATATACAGGATAGTAAACTGATGAAGATTCCTATTCCTGTAGCTATAAAGTTATCTGCTGAACAGTTTCCCAAGACACAAGAAGAGGAAGAGGACATGTCACATGTTCCATATGCAAGTGCAGTTGGCAGCCTGATGTATGCAATGGTTTGTACTAGAGAAGACATTGCACATGCAATGGGGGTATTGAGCAGGTTTATGTCAAATCCAGGGAAGGAGCACTAGATGGCAGTGAAGTGGGTTTTCAGGTATTTGTGTGGCACTAGTGATTATGGTTTGTGCTACCAAGGAAGACCAAGATTGGACAGAGTGTTGGATATTCGTGGCTTTGTTGATGCAAACTAGGATGGAGATCTGGATCAGAGAAAATCTACAAGTGGGTATGTGTTTAACCTATTTGGAGGTGCAGATAGTTGGATGAGTAAGAAACAATCTTCAGTTGCACTATCAACTATAGAGCCAGAATACATGGTAGCCACTCATGCAAGAAAGGAAGCAGTTTGGTTGCAGAGATTATGTTCAAGAATGGGGTTAGTACAGGGAGCTATAAGGATAGACTATGACAGCCAAAGTGTAATTTTCTTGGCAAAGAACCCTGCATATCATTCAAAGATAAAGCACATTGATGTTCAGTATCACTTTGTGATGGATATGATAGAAGGAAAAAATATGTTGCTAGTAAAGGTGGACACTTTGACGAATACTACAGATGACAAAATCTATGAGATATGAGAAGTTCTCTTGGTGTAGAGAAACAATGGGCATTGCAGGGCTGGATAAATGACTAAGCTCTCTTGTGGTCCCCTGTGGAAAGAAAACAACAAGTGGGAGAATGTTGGGTTGTGTTATATTCTTTCCACGACTAGCCCACGTAGTTAACTGAGGGGTTAGAAGGGGGGCAGAGCCCCCCCTTTGTTATGCCGATTGCATAGTGAGGGGAGTCATAGGAGGTTTGAGGGGTGCAAGTAACCCCACTCTATGGTGTTCGGGGCAGCACCCTAGTTTTTTTTTTTTTTGGACCCTATATTAGGTTGGCCAGACCTACCTATGGTTTTGTGCATGATTGTTTTGCACATGGTTTTGGACGCGATGGTTTTTGGTCCATGGTATCGGATGCTTCGACATGTATAAATATGTATTGTAACATTGAAAGGATAATAATGAAAAATCAAGTTGGTAGTCTCGGTTTTGGGATCCAGGGGAAAATCTCTGTGTATATGTGTTATGCTCTTGCATTGTTTATTTCTTGTGTTTTAGAATTCGTATGCAAGTAATTTCTGTATGGGGTTAAAATCTACAAATAATCGATTGTGTCTTTGACTTTGGCCTACTAAATTCTTTGTTCAGCGCAGCCTGGATATCTGCAATCCCCACGTTTGGATGGTCATTAGAATGTTTAATGTACCATGTTAGTGCACGATCGTGCAACACACTTACCATCATTGCCTTCTTTATATTGTCATCCACAGCTCCTTGTGCTTCCCGTATAGCCTTTACCATGAACAAAAATTGGTCCAGATCTTCATTTCTACTCCTCTAAATACCAGAAATTTTATCGCACATGCCATATTGAACTATGGTCGTGGTAGAGTTGGCGTGGGCAGAGATGGAGGTGACGATGGTGAGACTGGTGGTGGTATAGGTGGAGGTGGTATGCACGGAATTCACTACCTTATCAGATTGATCACACTTCTTGGAGGAACTTTCGCAAGCTCTTCCTCACTTTCCTGTTAAGGTGAAATCAAGGGGCTATTTTCTATCTTTATGCTACCTACATTTCTATATATCCTCCCACTTCGCGTGGCCCCAAACATCATTTATTCCCATAACCTACTTTTCACACAATAGCATTTTAATCCAAGTATTCAATGATTTAATGTACTTACCTTGTGTCCCTTGAGGAATCATCGTTCCGCCTTGCAGTAGCTAACTATCGTATCTACCGTGAACTCAGTGATAAACCCTCCTATAATTCAATTGAGTGAATGGTCCATAGCGCACATGATCTTATCTTCCGATGCTTCTAGTATGCACACCTATTCTGGAGTCCACACAATCAATTTGTCAAGATTACAGCTTCCTTGACTATCTGCTAGCTTCACGATCCACTCATACAATTCAGAGGGGAAGGATGCAAAGAAAATTTCGTGGATTTTCGTATATAAGTTGCGCTCCAACCATTGTTCCTTTGATACTCGTGGATTCCTGTTTTCCTGCACCACGATCTCATGAATCTTACTGTCCAACCAACCTTCAATTTCTTTCTTTATTGGATTCTAGTGACATGACATCAGAAATCCCTTATGCAGATCCCAGTCTTGGCAATAGAACCATTTGTTGGCTTGTTGGGGCCTGACATAGGTTCATAGGTGATTTAGCCAAACAAATCCCAGTACCACTGGTCCTTTTGGAAATATTCCTTGGAGGGTTGACTAAGGTCTCACCCGAAGTAGTATAGGAGGGTGTTAGAACTAGGTTTCGACTCCCTGGAGATGTCTAATGTTTTCAAGTGGTCTACGGTTCGACCCTGTGCACACATCACTATGCGCACTTACTCGTACCTCACAGCTTGAGATGATTCCTTTGTGCAGCCCTACTCATCGGGTGAACAATGTTCTTACCCATGTCCTCACTAGCAACCCGTTATTAGTTGATTAAATTAGCTTATTTGTATGATTTCAGTTATACTTAACAATATTCACAATTCATACAAGTGCCCGTAGTAAATAAATAGTATAATTGCAATTCATATCCAACAGATAATAACCCAAGACAGATACACATAATTTAGATAAAACTTCTCTTTATTATTCTCTTCCTTCGGTTGTGTACTCTATTATGCCCTGTGCACTCAGCTACAGGGGTCCGTGCACTCAACTGCGGACTCTACTATGCCTTTGCGCACTCAACTGCAGAGCCTCTTCCTACTACTACAACCCAAGACATACTTAGATTCTTATACTATGCTTCGCTATCTTATTCTATCCATTAGATTATCTTCTCTGATCTCCTATTCTTTAAAACTTAGAGCCTCACTCTATTTATACAATCCCATGGTCCACAGACCATGGATAGGCTGACATTACATTCAAAACTTAGGGCGGACAACCCTATGACTCTAACATACACTTTGCACCCGCAATTCACAGAGTTTTGCAGTAATATCAATCAAAACTTGGGCTTTAAGCCCTAAAACATGCTGTGGGGGGATTCCATGCCCAACACACCTACTTTAGCCAACATCTTGGTAACTTTGGTAGTTTCATTTTCCTCCTCGTTTTCTTCCTTAGAAGATTCTTCTGGAACACTGACAACTCCTTCATCAGGTTCTCTCTTCTGAGCAGTCTCCATTGTCTCCATCCTTGTATGTAGACTTCAGATCTCCTCCAATAGAACTGTATTTGCTTCAGGTCTTCCTCAACCTATGCCAGCTCATCTCCTTGGTGGCATGTTTACTGTAGCAAAACTCAATCTCTGTGCTCTGATACTAAAATGATGCAAGAGGTTGACGAAATAAGGTGGTAGTCTAAAAATAGACTAATGGTTAAGTTTATAACCAATCAGCTACGTTTAATCGGATTCTATACGTGATCTTTTTCCCATGAGGGTCCCACTTTTCTCACTAAACACTGTTAGTCCCACTTTAACTTTATCTTTTAACAAGTGCTTCACTCTGCACCACTGGTCTTCTCTCTCTAGATCTAACGGCTATCGCTTTCCCCGATTGCCAACTGGCACGTCAATTTTCCACCGTTGATATACTCTGTTTGATCCAACATTCGTCGCGCGATCTCGCACGGACTCTAGCATGATTTTTATCACTTCGAAGGCACGTGAGAAAAGTTGTTTTCTCTATACTTCGTCTACTACGTGTCTAGCGCTAAGGCTAATTGTGAGGACTCGGAATATTACCACTTACCACCTTTTGAGCATGTGATATACTGCTTCTCGCTCATCAAATACAACCCACATTCTTTAAGTCAAACTTTAATAAATCACTTAAAGAAGGTTTAGCACTTAATCCCAATATTAACCTTTAATGCTAAATGACCGTGATTAACAATAAAACACACAAATGCTGAAATTGATAATTAAAGCGTTAAAACAGAGGAAATACCCATTTAGGGTCTAGAACACCGATATGCAGACACAAATGAACTTCTACACCAGAATTAACACACAACTGCACACCTAATCAATTTATTCAATAAATAGAAGTTACAGAGTCTTGGCCCTCTCAGCTCAATTATAATAGTTTATTTGACCTCTGTCTCAATCTCAAAACCCTATATATCACTCAAACTCTCGCTTAATTACTTAATTCTCTATCATCTTTGTTGGGCATGGAATCCCCCCAAGGCATGTTTTGGGGCTTAAAGGCCAAGTTTTGACCAAGTCAATTGTAAAGACTCCACGAATTGTGGGCGCAGAGTGTGAAGTTGTAATTGAGTCATAAGGTTCTCTGCCCTTGTTTATGCAATGTAATGTCAATTTGAAAGATCTGGATTGTATAAATAGAGTGAGGCTCTAAGTGTAGAAAGAAGATAGAGGAAAAGATGATGAGTCCATGGAATTGATTGAGTCGAGGTGTAATTTGTGTCTTTGGGTCGTAGAGTACTAGAAGGCTCTGTAGCTCAGTGCACAGAGGCCTAATAGTCCGCAGTTGAGTGCGCAGACCCTTGCAACTGAGTGCGCGTGTTAGAGTCGGTCTGGTCAGTCCTCCGTCAGAGATAAAAACTCTTTATGCATTTCATTTTTAGGTGTCCCGCTCCATTCACTCAGTTGCATTCTACTAGGTGCATGCCATAATCTGATGGAAAAGATCATGCTAGTCAATTCCCCTCATGTCTGGCTCCTGTTGGCTCAGGTCTTTTGTCAATGATCCAAAGTCCATGACAGTCAAGGTCTGGTCATTTAAAGGAAAAAAGTCATTTTTCGATAGTTAGGTCTAGGGATTCATCAATTGGGTCTTTAAACATGTCCAGTAAAGCCATGCAGGCCAGAGTGACGCCCTTACACAGTTATGATTCAGAGAGTTTCATCATCATGTGGATAGACTTCGACTATTCTTGAAAACTCTATTTTGAAGAAAAGTCAAACAGTGTCATTTGTGATAAAATTTTCAAAAAAGTCATTAGTTGATTTCTTTAGGTGTAGGCATGGTTTCCGTGGCCAAATGTCCTGTCGGGAAATCCTTGCAAAGAGTGCCGAAAATTTCATCATTTGAGCTAAAATTTCAAAGGGAAAGTGAAAATCAGTGTTCCTTTAAGTCAGTGAAAAAGTGTCAAAACATAACATTAGAAAAATGGGTTTTTGAAGAAGAACAAATTTAACCCATCACTTCCAAGGCTTTATATACAAGTTTCCACCCAAAATCAGAGGTATTGTGCAAATCAAGTTCATTGGGAGACATTGCAAAGTGATTAGGAGTGCATCGTGCGTGTTTGGAGCAAGTTGGAGGAAGTTTTCAGGGCACGACGCATATACATAGGGGTGCGGCGCACACAGAGGGCACGACACACACAAAGCCAACCCTCAGTTCATTTTTCCAACGAGCATGGTGCACACCCAGGGCACGGCACACTGGGTTTTGTGTGTGGTGCACACCCACAAAGGGCCAAAACAATGCCAAATCACCTCAATTCTTTTTTGAAGCCCCTCAAATTGACAGATATCACAAGAGCGCCCAGCTTCACACCATCATCAAAGGGCAGCCTAAGTACAGTACACACAGCATTCATGGCTTTACAGCATTCATCAGAGCATGAGATGGAGACACAAAGTGAGTCATCCTCAGAAGAGCAGGCTCCCAGGAGACATCACAAGAGTGGCAAACATATTAGGGATGAGCCCACTACCCTCACTGAATTACAAGCATGCCCTCTTGCCATGTCATGTTTCCAACACCTGGCATGTTTTGAATTTTGTCAAAGGGTGGCTAATGTTAGAGTTCATCATGAGTTGGCCCGTATTTTTTTGCTTCACCTACATGGAGTTCAGTCTATGTTGGCAGAGGTCACCTTCACATTGACACCCGAAACTATCTCAGTGGAAACAACCATACCAAATGTTGGAGAATAGTGGCATAAGAAAAAGAAGGTGGATAGGCAACACTATGAGCCTTACATTAAGGCTAGATTCTTGTGTGAGCTCACAAGAGTCTTCCCATTCAGATACTTGAAAGATGAGTATGCTCCACTCATGAAATTGATCATGAAGTACTTCAGCTGTGAGGGGAGGTTCTCTCGTCTATATGCCTATCACATCAGGTTTCTCATGCACTTTACCAGGGTGAGGATGATGAACCTCCCATTTTTCATATGCAGTGACATAGAGAGGATGAACACCTTCATGCAGCATAAGACCCCTCAGCAACAACTTAACAGTGTGTATCACTTTGCTCTTATCCGGATTTTGGTGGATCATCAGTTGGGATTGCAGGGCATTGTTTGGGAGGACTTCATCTCCCATGACCTCTTCAGCACATCACAGGTACTATCAGAGCCAGAGCATGAGATAGGTGGTCCTTCTCATCAGTATGAGCACCATGAGACCACGACTATGCGAGTATTCGTGACATATCAGAGAGGCAGTAGGCACTTGTTTGCAGCAGCAAAGCGAGTGTTATCTCCACCCGGGGTGGAAGGAGCCTCACTTTCAGCATCAACGACACAGGTACAGGACAAGGGAAAGAGGCCCGTGCATGATGAGGGGCCATCAGGTAAACAAGAGACCGACTTCATCCTCATTTAGGATGATGAGGCAGAGGTGGAGAATGCCCGACTTAGGATGACCATTCAGGAGCAGAACACGGAGATCCAAGACTTGTCTCTCAATGTGGAAAGGGTCAGATGGATCATCAGGTATCTGGAGCAGAGGAACAAGTATCTTGAGGACCAGCATGCAATCATGGAGCTGCAAAGCATCCGTGAGAATCGACAAGCTGCCCAACAAAGGAGGATCGAGCTCACTACCTTGGAGCAAGAAATCAACAATGACCGTGAGTCCTGGATAGAGCGGATCAACATACACCTGGAGAGACTGCTAGAGAAGGCTGACTGAGACAAAACCATACTGAGGAGGATGGTTTATCATTATAGGGCATGGAACATGAGTGCAAAGGCCCGGATAAGGATCTTGAAGGCAAAATTGAGCAAAACAACAAAAAAGGCAAAAGAGGAAAAAAGAGAAAGATCGACTTTGAATCTTGGCTGAATCTTCTGTGGCCTAGCATAGTGCCTCTTAGAGAACCTCCAGCCCAAATTTCAAGAAATTTGGGACAATTTTGGTCACATGGAATTTTTTTGGTCACAAACACAGGTTTTTTCTCCCGTAGGATTGGGAGCTCCAAATGACAAATGGCTTACATTTTTGGATTTAGAATGCAAAATCACGACTACTGGTGCTTGGGCAAGAAATTTGGGCATGATTTGAGTCTCCAAGAGGTAAAAAACACCCAAAAAATGACCTCTCTGCCCCTATTTTGACACACAGGAAGCAGTCTTGGGAGAATGAATATTTGTAGGGGCAAATGAGCACCAAATTCAAAA
>APFE030504270.1:165990-196108 GCA_000404065.3 Pinus taeda
TTTATCACTAGGATCAAAACCCCTGTTTTTTCGGTCCCTGTCTCCTACCATCCTTTGAAAAATAAGCAACATGACCCAGTTCCTTAATACCCCAAAATTTATGAGCATCACCATATTTCAGATTCGTTGGAAGCTTCGTTGATAGCCATGTGTATAAACCAAAACAATACTCCTCGTATGCCATTTCTGCTAAACCCTAATTGGTCATAAAGTACCTTTACAAAAGTTTAACTTGAGACAAAAAATTTTACCTTTACAAAAAGGCACACTTGTCATCCTCTAAATAGCTAGGATAGCCTTAAGTGATGTCCCTTATGTTTCTTAGGCGTTTCCTTCAAAAATATGCTGACCTCACCATTAAACTGCTCATTTTCCTCATAAAACAGCACCTACAACAGTTTCGTAGCGCGCTACGAAACTGTTGTTTTTGCTAAAACAGAGTGTATTTGCCTTGAAGCATCTTTTGCTTGAACTCATGACTTCTTCAGACCTCTTCTACAAGTGTTAGGGACCTAGATGACTTCAAAATGATGGAGCTTAAAAAAAATTGATCAAAACTTAGAAAGGCACCTTTTCCTTCAAATCAGTGAGCTAGTTTACCTAGCTGTTTCTTCAAACTAGTAACCTCCTTCTTTAAAGCTTTGTTTTCTGATCTCAGGCTCATGTTCCGCTTTCTTATGAGTTTAGCCTGCTTGAGGGCTGGTACTGTCCATGAATACACATCAGACACTGAATCTAGTTGACCCACTAGGCTTTTGCTACCTTTTAACATAGCTCTTCTATAGTTGGCATATCTGACTGCACGCTCCTTAGTAACATTCTTTACCTAGGCCACTTCCTCTTTTGTTGCTCTCGCTTGGTTCTTTATAGCTATGACATTTCCTCCTTGAGTAATAATAACCTTTTTGTTCTTGTCTTTACGCTTGGCTGCCTCCACTATTTTGGTCAATACTTCAATTACCTCTGCTCTGGGCATCTTTACAGCTACCTCTTCTTCATGCACTTTTGCAATAATACCATTCTATTTAACATGTTGAAACATGTCTACCTTTTGTTCCCTTCTCAGCAATAACTGCAACACGCGCCAGTACCATGACACCTAACGATCTAAAACACAACGGACTCTGATAAGTCTGACAGCTGGGTGAGATTTGCTATGTATTCAAACAAATCCCCAATTTCGTAGCGCAGCCAGTGCAAAATATGAATTATGCGCTACGAAATCACTTGAAGCATGTTGCGCTGTGAAATTACAAAAGGATTTATGCACTGCCGAAACACTTTAAAATTATCACATGAGCTACAAAATAACCTAAAAAGCTTTGTGACACATTGTAACTCATGCACAGTTTCACACATGGCTATGAGACGGGGATGACTGAGAATGACCAATGATGGGTGAGAATACATAGTTGACTCAAGACTCTAAGGCAAACAAAAATTCAAACTTAGACTAGCACCAACCTTTACCATCGAACAAAAGTAAGACATTTGGCATTGAAATTTTGTCAGTGATAACAGAGAGGATGAACACCTTCATGCAGCATAAGACCCCTCAGCAGCAGCTTAACAGTGTGTATCACTTTTCTCTTATCCGAATTTTGGTGGATCATCAGTTGGGATTGCAGGGCATTGCTTGGGAGGACTTCATCTCCCGTGACCTCTTCAGCACTTCACAAGAACTATCAGAGCCAGATCATGAGATAGGTTGTCCTTCTCATCAGTATGAGTGCCATGAGACCACTACTATGCCAATTTTTGTTACATATTGGAGAGGCAATATGCACTTGTTTGCAGCAGCAAAGCGAGTGTTATCTCCACCCGAGGTGGAAGGGGCCTCGCTTCCGACATCAACGACACAGTTATAGGACAAGGGCAAGAAGCCCATGCATGATGAGGGGCCATCAGGTAAACATGATGTTGACTTCATCCTCATTCAGGATGATGATGCAGATGTGGAGAGTGCCCGACTTAGGATGACCATTCAGGAGCAGAACACGGAGATCCAAGACTTGTCACTCAATGTGGAGAGGGCCAGATGGATCATCAGGTATCTGGGGTAGAGGAACAAGTAGCTTGAGGAACAACATGCAATCATGGAGCTGCAAAGCATCCGTGAGAATCGACAAGCTGCCCAGCAAAGGAGGATCAAGCTCACTACCTTGGAGCAAGAAATCAACAATGACCGTGCGTCCTCGCTAGAGCAGATCAACGTGCACCTGGAGGGACTACTGGAGAAGGCCAACAGAGACAAAACCATACTGAGGAGGATGGTTTATCATTACAGGGCACGGAACATGAGTGTAAAGGCTCGGATAAGGAGCTTGAAGGCAAAATTGAGCAAAGGAACAAAAGAGGCAAAAGAGGCAAAAGAGCAAGATCAACTTTGAATCCTGGTTGAAGCTTTTGTGGTGTAGCATAGTGCCTCTTAGAGAACCTCCAGCCTAAATTTCAAGAAATTTGGGGCAATTTTGGTCACATGGTAATTTTTTGGTCAAAACACAAGTTTTTTCTCCCTGTGCACCACGCCACCGGTGCGGCACATAGGATTGGGAGCTCCAAATGACAAATGGCTTGCATTTTTGGATTCAGCATGCAAAATCACGACTACTGGTGCTTGGGAAAGAAATTTGGGCATGATTTGAGTCTCCAGGAGGCCAAAAACACCCAAACAATGGCCTCTCTACCCCTATTTTGACACACAGGAAGTAGTCTTGGGAGAATGAAGATTTGGAGTGGCAATGAGCACCAAATTCAAAAATTCCACTTGGGTTGGAAAGTAGATAGGACAGACTTTTCAACAAGCACACTTGGGAGCATTTTGAACTCCTGCAAGTGCCTCAAAACAGGCTCCAAAGTGGCGCGGCGCATATAGGAAAAAAGGCTCAATTTACCTCTATTTCGTGAAATTTCGATTTGCGACTTCTCTGAAGTGGGCCCGCTCATCTACACTTCACTTTTTCAGCACCTAAGGAAGCATTTAAAGTATTTTCACTTTAGATGGGCTTCTATCCAAGTGGCAAAGGAAGGCAAACAGTCACCCAAGCCATTTGTCATGTTTGTAACGTTGCACCTGTAGCTAATGGTTGGCTTTCCACCTCCATTTTGTAATGATTCAAGTAACTCCCCAACCCTTGCGCGTTCTATCTCTTCATGGCACATTCTATATATTGTATGCAAACTATTTGCAAAGGGTTGGTTGGCTTGTAACCTCTGGGAGACTGTGGGAAATAAACTTTGTTTCTTCATTGTATATTTTTACAGAGGATTAATGAAAGGCAATGGCTTTGTTTCATGAGATTCATGTGGTTGTGAGTGTAACAAATGTGTCTATTATGTTTCATATTTATTTCATTATGATTCATAGTTCATTTCATATTCATTTCCATTGAAATTTTCTATGTTAGGTAAGCTAGAATTCAATTTTATTGCTCAGCATGTGGAAAAATTTCATGTTCAGTGTTCTTTCTTCTGTTGAAAAAGATTCATGTACTAATGCCCTTTTCACTCTCCTAAGGAATCTCTCCATTTCGCATTGTTTCAAACTAAATTTATGGATTCTCCGCCTGTCTTGCCTCATGAAGTAATCTGTGCCTTTTTATTAAATTCTCTGTTCATTGTGGTCTATTGGTCCCATACCATCCCAGAAACACAATCATTCATAAAAATCACTTCTTGTATCCATACCCACTTACTAGCCTAAGATCAATATTTCACAGTGAGTCATCTCAGACCGTTTCATTTATCTATTCATTGAGCATGACTCAGATAGAGCCCTCTCCTGTTCTGGTAGGGCTAGCTACCAAACTGAGCGTGGTTTGTGGTTACCCTGAATTTTTCCTTACTTCAGCCTAAGGTGGATTTAGGTGCTAACATAGTGGCGACTCCACTAGGTAATGAAATCGAATCCCCGTACTTCTTAATAATTCTAATCTTCCCGATGATAAGTTTAGGATTGGATAGGCTGAGCAAGTTGGTTGTGTCCTTTGATTTTTCTCAATAGCACACTGGCTTCTAGAAGATATACCAGAGCTAATCCAGATCCAGATCCTCCGCACATCTATGAAAATCCCAATTTGATTTCAAGAATTCGTCGTCAAGAGAGATCTATATCTCCCGTATTCAAATCCCATTCATGCCCAGGCATTTTTGAGTATATTGAAGAGCTAGAGTTTGATGAGCAGTTTTAATTATCATTGTTCGAAACCAAATCCGAAAGGGCAGTTGACTCTACTGTCCACAATCCGCAGTTTCTTATAGACTTGGAAACGGAAAGGGCTAACCGGTCGATTGATAACTGCATTGTAGCTTAGCTTCAAACTCCAATTGCTAGTCCCTTACAAACTATGCACATTCCTCCAACACCTCCGAGAACAAATCCACCAAGAGTGATGGCTGCTCGTTTTGCACCTCTTTTTTTGCCTCAAGTTTTAGATGATATGCCCGCTGATTACCAAAGCAAAATCCCATTTTTTGATGGCACTCCTAATGGCATTACTGCTCAACAACATGTGGACAGAATGGAAGACTTCTATGAAATTCATGAGATCGATGCGGAGAATGTGGCAATGAGACTCTTTGTACATACATTTGCAGGTGAAGTAAGGAAATGGTTCAGAGGTTTGTTGGTTGCACGTATCGCTACCTTGGTTGACCTAAAAAGACAATTTTTAAACCACTGGGAAGCAAAAAAGAATCCTCTTCAAATTCTGGCTGAATATGATCAAATCAAAAGAAATGCTGGTGAGTCGGTCCAAGACTATTGCATTAGATTCAATTCAGTTTTTAACGAAATTCCATATCATCTAAGGCCATGTGTGGTACTAGCCATGCTGAAGTTCCTAGATGGTTTCGATGCTAACATGGCTTATCAATTAAGGGAAAGAGAACCGGCCACAATGGAAGACATGTAGAAGATAGCAGTCAGCGTTGAAGCAAATCTACTGACCAAGAGAGCTAGAGCAAAGGCAGAAAATAAGGTCACCGTAAAGGAAGAATCTTCCTCGGCAGATCAGCTACTTCGGAAGGTGGAGCGGATGCTTGAAAGGGTGAAACTTGACAGACTGGAGCCACAAGTTAGAAATCCTAACTTTTGTGGTCAGCAAAAACCACAATATAGAATAAGACAGAGAGATCAGCGAGCCCAAGAGTAGACTGCACAACAGCCAGTACAAACACCTTTGCAGCAAAATTTTGTGCATGGACCAGAATCAAATAAGGACGGGAATATAATAGGTGAATAAAACCACCTCTTTAATCCTGATGATTTTCCTATTTATCTCACTAAGGAGGAGGAGTATGCAGAAAGTTTAGTTGTACACAAAGATGTAGATTTCATTCTAGCAAGCGACACCGTCTTGGAGAAAGAATCAAATGAGTACCAAAGAGGCTACATGCATGCTCTGTCCACCCAACAGCAGCGATATTCACTTAGAAACAGAGATGTGCCGGTCAAACCAATTCAAAAAAGGAAGGATGCTGAGGCATCAAAGAATGATTCATCAGTTGCACAAAGGAAAGGAAAGGAGGCGGTTTATCTGGAGAGCAGCAAATCACCATCAGCAGAACAATCACATTAGCAAGTTGCACCAAAAGAAAAGGAAAGGAAAGAAATCCCAGTCAAAGAGGTAGAAAATATTCCCGCTTTTAATTTAGAGAATGAGATTTCTAAATTAAAGTTATCCATCCCCTTGACTAAAATAATGAAAAACAACAGTTATAGAGGACAAGTATCTACAATGTTGAATTTGGATCCAATGTCCGACATGGTGAATTTCGAAGATGATCAGCCTGAAATGATTTTTGGGCCAGCATCGAATGGTGAGTCTCCTGATAGTGATGTGCCACCTTCTTATATCAATTTAATATTGCATGTTTTTGTGTTACATAATGCCATGTTCGATTCCTGAGCTTCTCACAATCTCATGCCCAAGGCTATCATGGATAAGCTTGGTCTGGACATCACTCGGAAATACCATGATCTCTATTCATTTGATTTTAGCAGAGTAATATGTATAGGACTCATCAAATACTTGTTTCTGAGTCTGGATCAGCTCTCAATGAAGAATGTTTTGATGGATGTTATTGTAGCAGATATTCCTCCAAGGTTTGGCATGCTTCTTTCTAGGTCTTGGGTAGTGAAATTGAAAGAGACACTACAGCTAGATTTCTCCTATGCAACGATTTTGGTGTTTGGACAAATGAGGAAATTGTATCAGGAATAAAAAATAAAGTACATGATCACAAGCAAGGAGAAACCAATAAATCATCCAATTAATTATGTACATACAGATTTAAAGTCTTTTGTTTTTTATTCAGATAGTTTCAATGATATAGATAGTCAGTTAGTAGATGTAGATGATATTCCAGAAATAACAAAAAATTGCAGAGTTTTAAATAAAGAAGAACAAGAACAGTAGAACACCGTTGGGCAATCAGCTGAAAGTAATGGACAACAAGTATACAAGGCACAACAAACAGGTTTTCAACACTTGCAAGAGGAGGAAGAAGGTTTGTGGACCATGGATTTCGATGGAGCAGTGGGAAATGATGGCGCTGGAATTGGAATTTGGGTACGCAATCCTTTCTCTGCCCTGAACAAAGTCCCTAGTAATGTGTGGGTATGCTCTTACAAGTTGGCTTTCGAGTGTTCAAACAATGAAGCTGAGTATGAAGCTTTGATTGCTGGCCTAAAGATTCTAAGAAAGCTGAATGCTAAGAGGATTTCAGTATATGGTGAATCCGAATTGGTTATCAAGCAGGTCAGAGGCGAATATCAAGCAAAGCATCCTAGGATGCGGGCTTACCGTAATGCAGTTCTAGACATCTTAAAACTATTTTCAGAATACACCTTGACATGTGTGCCTCGTATACAAAATAGTATTGTTGATGCTCTTGCCAAGGCAGCAAGTAGTTTGAAGATCCCAATGAATTCTAGCAATAAGTTTGAAATCCATTTTAAGCATCGTCCAACCGTTCTAGACAATCAGAGATATTGGCAAGTGTTCCAAGATGATGAAGAGATTGATAATTTTCTGCAAAACAAAGGCAAGTTCAAAGAGACCTCAATTGATGTAGAAAATGACGATGGTAAAGGTAATGGTACAGATGAGGTGCAGATCAATTAAATGGACGTGTTGCAGCTGAAGAACAATGTTATTCCTAAAGGCTTGATACCTTTAGAAGAACTCTTTGATCAAGATGATGTAGCCCGCAAGCCAACATTGCAGCCAACAGAGAAGGGTGTGGAAGAGGTCAATATCGAAACAACGAATAATCCCAAATTGGTAAAATTGTCCAAAGAACTGCCACCAAAGATCAAGGACAAATATATCAGTTTGATGTCTTCATTTTCAGATGTGTTTGCTTGGGACTATTCCGACTTAAAGACATATGATACCAATATAATTTAGCACACTATACCCATCAAACCCAATCAAAAACCATTCAGAGAAAAGTTGAGAAGGCTAAATCCAAAGTTGTTGCCATCTATTGAAAAGGAGATCAATAGGTTGTACAAATTAGGGATCATTGTGCCCATCAGATTTTCAGATTGGATTTCTAACTTGGTGCCCGTACGAAAGAAGACAGGTGAAATTTTCTTATGCATCGATTTTAGAAATCTCAATAACGTTTCATTGAAGGACAACTATCCACTGCCTAAAATGGACCATATACTTCAGCAAGTAGTGGGAGCATCTCGTATGTCACTACTTGATGGTTATTCCAGATATAACCAAGTTTCTGTCCATGAAGATGACCGAGACAAGACAACGTTCACCACTCCATGAGGAACCTTTCATTACGCTAAAATTCTTTTCAGTTTAAAGAACGCAGGTGCCACATTTCAGCGTGCAATGGACTTGGCTTTTGCAAATGAGAAGGATGTCTTTTCGGTGGTGTACCTCGATGATTTGACAGTTTTTTCCAAATCTGATGAAGAGCACATGTACCATCTAAAAATTGTCTTCCAAAAGTGCAGAAAATATGGCTTGTCGCTGAATTCGAAGAAGAGATTGTTCGCCATGGAGGAAGGCAAACTACTCAGGCACATTATCTCAAAGGATGGCATTCGTATTGACCTAGCACCTATGCAAGCAATTCAGCAAATAGATCTGCCCTGGAATAAAAAAGAGATACAATCGTTCAATGGTAAAATTAACTTTGTACGCCGCTTTGTAGCCAATCTTGCTGAGCACCTAAGAGAAATGACAAACATGCTTAAGAAGGACAACCAAGTGAAATGGACAAAGGAGGCTGTAAAATCTTTCAATTTGGTAAAATTGGCTCTTTCTTCAGCTCCAGTTCTAGTCAGCCCGGACTACACTCAGGATTTCATATTGTTTTCATTCGCTTCGGAGCATACTATGGCAGCGGCGTTATTGCAGAAAAGAGATGATCATGAAAGACCCATTGCATTCTTCAGCAGAGCTATAATAGATGTAGCCTTAAAGTACAACATCATTGAGAAGCAAGCCCTTGCACTTGTGAAAGCATCGAAAGATTTCCGGGTATATATTCTACATTCTCATATTTTGGCCTATGTTCCTAATGTTGTTGTCAAAGATGTTTTAGTGTAGACCAATCCAGAAGGAAGACGGGGCAAGTGGATTGCAGCCTTGCTGGAATATGATGTGGAAATAAAGCCCACAAAGCTAGTTAAAGGACAGGGGTTGGCAAAGTTAATGGATGAATCAAACTTGCACACCTTGGACATAAATCTGATTACTACTATGTCTGCTGAGAATGAGGAAGAATCGTCAATTCAGGTATCTGAAATGTTTTCTCTTTCTCCATGGTATTCAGATATCATATATGTGCTTAAAAATTTGTCACCACCAGCCGGTATGACTAGAAACAAAGCGAGAACACTCAAGTTGAAGGCTGTCAAGTTTTGCATTCTTAATTCTGCACTGTATTAGAAAGATCCCGGTGGTGTTTTGTTAAATTGTTTGGTGGAAAAGGAAGCAAAGAAGGTCATGGAGGATTTCCACCAAGGAGACTGTGGTGGTCACCATTTTTGGAAGTCAACAGCAAATAAAATTCTGAGAGCAGGGTACTATTGGTCGACATTGTTTGTTGATGTATATAAGATGGTCAAGTGCTATCATAAGTGTCAGATTTTCAAAGGAAAACAGAAGTTACAGCCTTTACCACTCAAGCCCATTGAGGTGAGTGCCCCTTCCAGCAATGGGGATTGGATTTCATTGGTGAAATTCATCCCGCTTCTTCCGGTTAGCATAGATGGATTCTCACAGCGATAGATTATTTCACAAAATGGATTGAGGCAATTCCCACCAGACAAGCTACAGATGTGGTAATCATTTCAATCCTTGAAAATAACATCTTATCTTGCTTTGGTTGCCCGAATAAGTTAATCACTGATAACGTAGCAGCTTTCAAATCAAAAAGGATGGTAGAGTTTTGTCATAAATATCACATCATTTTGGGTCACTCAACTGCCTATCATTCGCAAGGAAATGGATTGGCAGAGTCTTCGAACAAATCATTGGTCAACATCATCAAGAAGCTTCTGGAAATAAACAAGAAGAGCTGGCATAAGAGGTTGGTCAATGCACTGTGGGCAGATCGGGTCAGTCAGAAGAAATCCATAGGTACATCACCTTTTGAGCTTGTTTATGGAGTTGATACAGTATTTCCTACCTCTCTCGCTGCCCCGATGGTCAAACTTCTTCAAGAGGCCGGCAGTGACGAAGATCCCATGCACAGAAGGTTAAATCAAATGGTCCACTTGCAACAGACCAGAGAAGAAGTTTTCAAGAACACATCCAAATTGTAGGAGAAGATCAAGAAAATTTATGACAAAAAGGCAAAGGTGGACAAATTTCTGGTGGATGATGTGGTGTTGAAGTGGGATGCAAGGAATGAGGGGAAATGAAAGCACAGTAAGTTCGAGAATATTTGGAAAGGTCCTTTCAAGATTACAGCATATCGGGGTCAGAATGCCTTTCTTATGAAGGAAATGAACAAGGAAGATTGTCCAGGAGGGCTGATCAATGGTTGGTTTCTCAAGCAGTACCATTTCTGAGTTATTAACACTGCTTTCACTGTCACTATAAATACCATTTTATTTCAGTTTGGTTAGAGTTTGTTTAGTCTTCGAGTCATTTCAATGTCAAATTTGAGTCAGTTTTTTGGTCATTTCAGTTTCATAAATGAGTCAGAGTCCTATGTTTTTTGTCGAAATAATGAATCCATAGCCCAATGGATGAAGGCACTATCTAGCTCTTCCATAGATCTGCTATTCTTGGCACCTCCAAGGAGCTACCATCCCCCATTGGAGCCAATGTTAGAGTCGGTCTGGTCAGTCCTCCGTCAGAGATCAAAACTTTTTATGCATTTCATTTTTAGGTGTCCCGCTCCATTCACTCAGCTGCATTCCGCTAGGGGCATGCCATAATCTGATGAAAAAGGTCATGCTAGTCAATTCCCCTCATGTCTGGCTCCTGCTGGCTCAGTTCTTTTGTCAATGATCACCAAAGTCCATGACAGTCAAGGTTTGGTCCTTTAAAGGACAAAAGTCATTTTCGATAGTTAGGTCTAGGGATTCATCAATTGGGTCTTTAAACATGTCCAGTAAAGCCATGTAGGCCAGAGTGAGGCCCTTACACAGTTATGATTCAAAGAGTTTCATCGTCATGTGGATAGACTTCGACTGTTCTTCAAAACTCTGTTTTCAAGAAAAGTCAAATAGTGTCATTTGTGATAAAATTTTCAAAAAAGTCATCAGTTGATTTCTTCAGGTGCAGGCATGGTTTCCGTGGCCAAATGTCCTATTAGGCAATCCCTGCAAAGTGCCGAAAATTTCATCGTTTGAGCTAAAATTTCAAAGGGAAAGTGAAAATCAGTGTTCCTTTAAGTCAATGAAAAAGTTTCAAAACATAACATTAGAAAAATGGGTTTTTGAAGAAGAAAAAATTTAACCCATCACTTACAAGGCTTTATAAACAAGTTTCCACCCAAAATCAAAGGCATTGTACAAACAAAGTTCATTGGGAGGCATTGCGAAGTGATTAGGAGTGCATCGTGTGTGTTTGGAGCAAGTTGGAGGCAATTTTCAGGGCGCGACACATATACACAGGGGCGCGGTGCACACAGAGGGTGCGGCACACACAGAGCCAACACTCAGTTCATTTTTCCAATGGGCACGGTGCACACCCAGGGTGCGACGCACTGGGTTTTGCACGCGGCGCACACCCACAAAGGGCCAAAACACTGCCAAATCACCTCAAATTTTCTGTGAAGCCCCTCAAACTGACAGATATCACAAGAGCACCCAGCTTCAAACCATCATCAAAGGGCAGCCTAAGTACAATACACATAGCAGTCATGGCTTCACAGCATTCATTAGAGCATGAGATGGAGACATAAAGTGACTCATCCTCAGAAGAGCAGGCTCCCAGGAGACATCACAAGAGTGGCAAACATGTTAGGGATGATCCCACTACCCTCACTGAATTACAAGCATGCCCTCTTGCCATGTCATGTTTCCAGCACCTAGCATGTTTTGAATTTTGTCAAAGGGTGGCTAATGTTAGAGTTCATCATGAGTTGGCCCGTCTCTTTGTGCTTCACCTACATGGAGGTCAGTCTATCTTGGCCGGGGTCACCTTCACATTGACACCTGAAACTATCTCAGTGGCAACATGCATACCAAATGTTGGAGAACAGTGGCATAAGAAAAAGAAGGTGGATAGGCAATGCTATGAGCCTTACATTAAGGCCAGATTCTTGAGGCAGCTCACAAGAGTCTTTCCATTCATATATTTGAAAGATGAGTATGCTCCACTCATGAAATTGATCATGAAGTACTTCAGCTGTGAGGGGAGGTTCTCACATCTATATGCCTAACACATCAGGTTGCTCATGCACTTTACCAGGGCGTGGATGATGAACCTCCCATTTTTCATTTGTAGGAACATAGAGAGGATGAACACCTTCATGCAGCATAAGACCCCTTAGCAGCAACTTAACAGTGTTTATCACTTTGCTCTTATCCGGATTTTGGTGGATCATCAGTTGGGATTGCAGGGCATTTCTTGTCAGGACTTCATCTCTCATGACCTCTTCAGCACTTCACAGGTATTATCATAGGTAGAGCATGAGATAGGTGGTCCTTCTCATCCGTATGAGTGCCATGAGACCACTACTATGCCAGTATTCATTACATATCAGAGAGGCAGTAGGCACTTGTTTGTAGCAACAAAGTGAGTGTTATCTCCACCCGAGGTGGAAGGGGCCTCGCTTCCGGCATCGAAAACACAGGTACATGATAAGGGCAAGAGGCCCATGCATGATGAGGGACCATCAGGTGAACAGGAGGCTGATTTCATCCTCATTCAGGATGATGATGCAGATGTGGAGAGTGCCAGACTTAGGATGACCATCCAGGAGCAGAACATGGAGATCCAAGACTTGTCACTCAATTTGGAGAGGGCCAAATGGATCATCAGGTATTTGGAGTAGAGGAACAAACAACTTGACAACTAGCGTGATATCATGGAGCTGCAAAGCATCCGTGAGAATTGACAAGCTGCCCAACAAAGGACGATCGAGCTCACTACCTTGGAGCAAGAGATTAACAATGACCATGAGTCTTGGATCGAGCAGATCAACATCCACCTTGAGAGTACTAGAGAAGGCCAACAGAGACAAAACCATACTTAGGAGGATGGTTTATCATTACAGGGCACGGAACATGAGTTCGAAGGCTCGGATAAGGAGCTTGAAGGCAAAATTGAGCAGAGCAACAAAGAGACAAAAGAGGAAAAAAGAGCAATATCGGCTTTGAATCTTGGCTGAAGCCTCTGTGTCCTAGCATAGTGCCTCTTAGAGAACCTCCAGCCCAAATTTCAAGAAATTTGGGGCAATTTTGGTCACATGGCCATTTTTTGGTCTCAACACAGGTTTTTTCTCGCTGTGCGCTGCGCCATTGGCGCGGCGCTTAGGATTGGGAGCTCCAAATGACAAATGGCTTGCATTTTTGGATTCAGCATAAAAAAATCACGACTACTGGCACTTGGACAAGAAATTTGGGCATGATTTGAGTCTCCAGGAGGTCAAAAAACCCAAAAAATGACCTCTATGCCCCTATTTTGACACACAAGAAGCAGTCTTGGGAGAATGAATATTTGGAGGGGAAAATGAGCACAAACTTTAGAAATTCCACTTGGGTTGGAAAGTAGACAGGCCAGGATTTCCAACAAGAACACTTGGGCACATTTTGGACTCCTGCAGGTGCCTCAAAGCAACCTCCAAAGTGGCGTGACACATATAGAATTTGGCGTGGCGCATATAGAGAAAAAGGTCAAATTCATCTTCGTTTCGCGAAATTTCGATTCGCGACTTTCTCCAAGTGGGCCCGCTCATCTAAATTTCACTTTTTTAGGCAACTAAGGCAAATTTTAAAGAGTTTGGCTTCTATCCAAGTGGCAAAGGTAGGCAAACGGTCACCCAAGCCATTTGTCATCTTTGTGATGCTGCACATGTAGCTAATGGTTGGCTTTCCATCTCCATTTTGTAATGATTTGAGAAACTCCCCAACTCTTGGGCATCCTATCTCCTTATGGAATGTTCTATTTGTTGTATGAAAACCATTTGCAAAGGGTTGATTGGCTTGTAATTTCTGGGAGACTGTGGGAAAGAAACTTTGTTTCTTCATTGTATATTTTGACAGAGGATTAATGAAAGGCAACTGCTCTATTTCATGAGTTTCGTGTGGTTGTGAATGTAGAAAATGTGTTTTTCCTTATGTTTCACATGTATTTCGTTATGTTTCATAGTTCATTCATATTCATTTCCAATGAAATTTTCTGAGTAAGATAAGGTAGAATTCATTTTTATTGTTTTGCCTATGGGAAAGTTTCACGTTGTGTGTTTTTTGTCTGTTGAAAAGGATTCATGTACTTATGCCCTTTTCACCCTCCTAAGAAATCTCTCCATTCCACGTTATTTCAAACTAAATTTCTAGACTTTCCACCTGTCTTGCCTCACAAAGTAATATGTGCCTTTGTATTAAATTCTCTGCTCATTACTGTCCGTTGGTCCCATAACATCCCAGAAACTCAGTCATTCATAAAAATTTGTTTCTTGTATCCATATTTACTTACTAGCCTAAGATCAATATTTCACTGCAAGTCATCTTAGATCATATCGTTTGCTTATTCGCTGAGCGTGACTTGGAGAGAGCACTCTCCTGTTCTGGTAGGGCTAGCTATCAGACTGAGCATGGTTTGTGGTTACCTTGAATTTTGCCTTCATTCAGCCTAAGGCAGATTTAGGCACTAACAAGAGACACTCTTGGGGATTCCACCCCTTCCTTGATATGTGTTTCAAGGCTTGTCTCATCCTTTTGTGCTTCTTCCTCACTCTTCTTTTCTCCCACTGTTTTATTTGTATTTGCCTCCTCTTCTTACTCTGGTTGTTCCTCTTCTTCTTCTTACTCTAGCTCTTCCTCTTCTTCTTCTTCAGGTTCTTCTTCCTCTTCTTCAGGTTCTTCTTCCTCTTCTTCTTCTGGTTCTTCTTCCTCTTATTCTTCAATTTATTCATTCTCTTCCTCACTAATAGAGGTTGGGTCTCTTTCATACTCAATTTCTCCAATTCCATCTTCCCTGCCCATGTCTGTAAATGTGAACCATAGAATATGGACTCTTAATTGGCTTAAGGCATTTTCTAGTATGAGCTTGATTAGTCCATGATGTGTCAGTTGTTGATGCTTTCCTTCCTATACCTTGATGCTCATGTCTATTATTGATTTCAACAAGAACTAGGGCAAACTAAGTCTTCTATTAGGGAGTAACTCTTCTCCAAATATCAACTCATGGAGGAGTCTAAATTGGTAACCATAGACTATACTAAACCTATACTTGATAATGTGATAGTTTACTTCATCCCAAGGATATGAAATGACCTCCCTTATAATCACATTTTTTTCCTCAATTTTCTCCTCATTTTCCAAGAAAAAGTTATTCTTGGCATAAGTACTGCTATCTTTGTCCTCTTTTCTCCATTGTAAACCTAGAGGAAGTGTAGTGATTCTGCTAATGCTTTTAGGGGTAATTGCTACTAAAAATCCTCTCACCACAGAAGTGGCACTGAATCTAGCTTGAGGTGTGAGTGACATTGAAAATCACTGATCTACATCATCATCATATCCTCTAAGTAGCTCAAATAATCCCAAACATTAAGACCTTCTAATTATCTCTATCACAGGGGGATGGAAATGTATTCTAGATGTCCTTGTCGGCTCCCTTCTGTTGAAAACTCATGTCATTTTTTCTCTCTGTCAATCTGATTGTATGTAGTTTGATGGCTTTATCTTAAGAGATTTCCCAGGTGATTGAGGGTTTAGAGTTTAGGAGGGTGATGACTACAATTCTTCCTTTATCCCCACACAATTCCTCCACACAATTCTGTCTATCTCTATGCACATTGTAATTACTAGGAAAGAATGAAAATTTATTTTCCTTTCCTCTTTTCTAGCTATAAAGTTAAAACACAGAGGATATGGGCCACTTACCTTTCATTGTAATGCCGTGTTTGAGGAGAATCCTTGAATAGTTGGTCCCTAGGCACCCCCTTGTAGAGTTTTTGAACATTCCCATTGTTTCCTGTAGTTTTTCTACGTTTTCTATAGGTGCTCACTATAGGATGACCAAGACTAGATTTCTTCTTTGATAGATCCTTGAGGTGGTCCGAGTTCTCTAAATCTTGAAATGAACAATGTATGCATGAAGGTTAGGGAATTTTTCTATTTATGGTTGATTCCTTGGAGCGGTGTGCTAGCTAGCTGGGTACGTAATTTATCCTGTTGGACTGTTGGCCCACTATTAGTTATGATGCAACCCTTTCTCGTAATCATCACAACTTCCTGTACAACTTAAATCAACCACATTTCCGAATTATTTCCTTTGATGTGACCTTGCCACGTGTCCTGCTAACTAGAACTTAAATTTTTGTTTTCAGGCTGAAGGTGGCCATGTTAACTGGCTACCTTTAGCTTATAAAACCAACTTTTTCATATTCTTACAATTTTATCATATTTGTACTTGGGAGAGAGCGTGGATGAGGTGCCATGCCTGTGGATTCCTTTTCTTGGTTGACGCATACTGGAGGGTGGCTCTGCTGGGCTTCTTTTGGTTAAGGTACATCTTCTCTTTTGATCTTGTTTTTTTCATTTCACCCCACTGATAGGTTGGTCTTCTTTGTTGTGATGTGCAAGTGCTGGTCTCTTCTATTGCTGCTGAGCTTTGGATAGGTACCATAGTGCCTATAGGGGTGTTGATACTCTTCCTCAACATGGATGCTAAAGGAGGATCATGGAGACTTTTGCTATTATAATATGGGATGCTACAGGGTTTCCTATTGTACTATAGGAAATCCTGTAGTTTCCTCTTTCTGAATTTTTTTCTTTTTTCATTTTATTTTTCTTTTTCTCAGTGGATTTCTTGATGGACATAGAGGGTGACATGGTCATGAAATGGTGTTGGCTAAGATGTGGTGAGGTCAATGACCTCCTCTTTCAACCCAAAACATGCCTGAATTATTGTTTCCCAACGGGGGATCATTCCTGTAGATTTCCAGGACATCCTCTATTACTACGGGGAACTCCTGTAGTAACTACAGGAAATCTTGTAGAAGTTAGAAAATTGCCTGAAAATTGGATTTTTGATGGTTGGAGATGAGTATGTATGCATGGGACATGGTGGTCGTGAAAGATATGAAATGAATGAAGGGAGAATGGGGTTTTTCTTGGATTTCTTCGCTCTAAATGTGCTGTCCTTTATTTCCATGAAAACTTGCAAAAACCACAGATTTTTATTAGTGGGAAGGTTTGAGGTCCTTTCCATAACATTTTTGTTTTTTTTTCTCTTTTTTATTTTTTGAAAGACAACCAGGTGGCCTCAAAGGAGGTTTTCAACCTCTTTGCCTACCCTAGGTGACTTAAGGAAGGTTTTCACCCATAGATCTTTTATTTTTTTCTCCTTTTTTTTTTCACTCTTCAACCCAAAAGTGGGCCTTAGGTGCCTCATGGAGGTTTTTACCTAGGTCTCTTATTGTCTTTTTTTTTTTCATTTTTTAAAAAATTCAATAGTCTTCAAGAATTTGGTGAGGTGGAAGCTGAGACACCTCCAATCACCATCACTGCCTTGTTGATACTATTGACGAACTCTTCCTTTGATAGAGGTTTTTGTAGGCTTTCAATATATACCCATTGAAAAGAAAGGGGATACCTTCTTCATCAATGGTTGTTATCTGAACAACCCCACTCTCATGTCACTTTTCTATCACATATGGGCCCAACCATCTGGTCATCAACTTGCCTTTGGAATCCTTGAACCCAGAGTCATACAACAAATCCAAATCGTCTTCTTGAAACATTTTGTCTTTGATTTTTTTGTCATACCAAACCTTTTTTTGTACTTGAGTCACCTCTATGTGTAGGAGGGCTTGCATCCTGAATTCATCTAACCCATTGAGCTGGAGCAACCTCTCTTGCTGTAACCTTGTAACATCCAAATCAAACTGTGCTTTCATTCTTAAAGTGTTGTAATCAAACTCAATGGAGAGTAGAGCCTTCTTCTCATAGACTAAATCGTAAGGGGTGAAGACAATGGTTGTATTCCAAGTTGTATTATAGGTCCAAGTGGCCTCCACTAGTCTGTCAACCCAATCTTTCCTATTGCTACTCACCACCTTTGTGAGAATTCTTTCGAATGCTTTGTTAGTAACCTCTACTTTTCCATTGGCTTGAGGGTGGTAATGAGTTGATTTCCTATGCTTGATCTTATGTTGCCTTAACATATTCTCAAACATGTGCGAGCTGAATTGAGTGCCCTGATCAATGAATAGCTCTTTAGTGTATCGAAACTTGTAAAACACATTCTCCCCATGAACTCAACCACTTTCTCTTTTGTGGCTACCTTGACATCCTTGGTTTCAACCCAATTTTTCAAGTAGTTAGTTCACACAATTATTTACTTTTTCTTTCCTGATGGTGGATCAATGGGCCCAATGAAATCCATGCCCCACTTGTTAAATGGCTCTAGCCACTTGAGGTTGAAAATACATTTCGTCCCTGGGAGTAGGTTTCCCCATTCTTTGGCACCGATCACATTGGCTAGTATATCTTCTTGCATCTTGGTGGATAGTGGGCCAGTAGTAACCAGCTTGTAGTACCTTGAAGGTTGTCCTCTTGGCTGCAAAGTGACCCCCATAAGGCCCATCACGACAAGCCAGATGGATGTCGAAAACTTCCTCCTCCCTGACACATCTTCTCAGAATTTTATTTTGTTAGGCCAGGTAGTAAGTCCACAAAATTAATTCATTGATTTCATTTAGGTTGGTGTTTATTATATACATGAGGGAGAGGTTGTTCATTTCATCTCTCGGTGACTATTCACATTCTCCATTGTTTATTTACATCAATTTCAGTTATTCACCCAATCCGTATGATTAGGTGTCAACATTCCCCACCTTAATTTGAAGGGATGTTCGTGAGTCCAAGCATCATTCTGAATCTTTCAAGCTTTTCTCTTCCAAGCACTTTGGTGAAGATGTCTGCAATTTGCTCGTTCGTGGAACAATGGTGGAGATGGATTGTTTTGGCCTCAACATGATGTCGAATCAGATGATATTTAATATTGATGTGATTCGTTCGATCATGGAACTTTGGGTTCTTGGCCAACATTATTGCAGAGGTTTTGTCAATCATGAGTGGAGTTGATTTTACTTGTTTTACTTGCAAATCTTCAAGAATTTTCCTGATCCACACAATTTATTCTGTTGCCTCAACTATTGCCACGTATTCTACTTCTGTTGTGGAATCTGCTGGAACTGATTGTTTGCGTGATCTCAAGGAGACAGCTCATGATCCAAGACTCATAGCATTTCCTGAAGTAGATACCCCAATTTATTTGTCTCCATCGAAGTTTGAATCAGAGTATCCAATCAAGCTAAAGTTGTCCACCTGTGTACTTGATTCCAAAGTCTTGAGTTCCCTTCAAGTACCTTAGAACTCTTTTTGTAGCAAACCAATGTCCCTCACAAGGCTTTTGCATAAACCTAGAGAGGATTCCAACAACAAACAAAATATTTGGTCTGGTAGTTAGGTAGTTGAGACTTCCTAAAAGTTGTCTATACTTTGTTGCATCCTCAAATTCTTTTCCTTCAATAGATGTGAGCTTTAAGTTTTGTTCCATTAGAGTAGTAAGAGGATTGCATTCTGTCATGCCAAACTTGTTCAACAAATCTCCAATGTACTTCTTTTGAGAAAGAAATATGGACTTCAGTTGTTGAGTTACTTCAATACCAAGATAGTAATGAACATAGCCCAAATCAGTCATTTCAAAAATTTTCCCCAATTCCTTATTTATGAACGCAATGTAGCTTTCATTGTTGCATGTCATCAAAAGATCATCTACATATACCACAAGATATACAACTGTTTTGCCAACTTTCTTGACAAATAAAGCTGCATCATCAAGATCATAATGTTTGAAATTGAGTTTCAGAAGATGCTCAGTTAATTTTTCATACCAGGCTCGCGGTGCTTGTTTGAGGCCATAAAAGAGCTTCACAAGTTTGCATACTTTATGTTCATGTCCTTTCACAGCGAATCCTTCAGGCTTGGACATAAAAACATTCTCTTTTAGATCTCCATTCAAGAAAGTAGTTTTTACATCCATTTGATGGACTTTCCAACCATTCTGAGCTGCTAAGGCAAAGAGTGTCTTGATGGTAGCCCATTTGTGGGGGAAAAAGTCTCCTCATAATCAACCCCTTCCTTCTATGCAAAAACTTTTGCCACAAGCCTGGCTTTGTGCTTGTCAAATGAGCCATCAGCTTTATACTTGTTCTTGTAGACCCACTTGCAGCCAATTGGTTTGGTTCCTAATGGAGGATCAACCAGCTTCCAAGTGCCATTCTTTATGAGGGCATCATACTCCTTTTACATCGCTTCTTTCCATTCATCATGAGAAGCATCTTCTTTGAAGGAAGTTGGTTCAAAATATATAGACAAGTTCAATTCACAATCATAAGAAACATCCATATCAACAGTGGAATTAGAGTCATCTACATCACCTCCATTTTGCCGGTTTGAATTTCTAGTTCTTGTCTTTCCAACCTCATCAGGATGAACACTTTCAAGTGTCTTTGTCAGCCACTTTGGGGGACCTTTCTCAGATGGTCCAGGCTGCTTTTCTGATTGAGATGGGGATGAATCAAGGTTGAGCCTCCCAATTCTATCAATCACATCACTTAAAGCATGATTCATCAATTGTTGGAGTTTCATGTAGGGGAGAGTGTTCTTCAGAAGAAGATTCCACATGTTGATCTAGTATAGGAATCCCCCCTTTAAGATATGGAATTTGATTATCAAATTCTTGAAATGATTTTGCATTTATGAATCTGTCCAAGCAATCAAGTTGCCACTCAACAACATTGTCAGTTTTGGATGATTCAAGAAAAATTACATTTCTATATACAACAAACTTTTTATTGATTTCATCATAGAGATGGTATGCTTTGGAGGTGTTTGAATACCCCAGGAAGATACATTTACGACTTCTAGCAACAAGTTTGTTTCTATGTACCTTTGGTATCAAGGCATAATAGGTGGAACCAAAGACCCTAAGATGCTTTACCGAAGGAACATGTCCGTACCACATTTCATATGGAGTCTTGTTTCTAATAGCATTATATGGAAATCTATTCTTTATATATGCAGCACATAGAACAACATCAACCCAAAACAATATATTTACATTTTGAAGAAGAGAATGGATCATACCATATTTAAGATTGTCCTATTCATTCTTTCAGCTACACCATTCTGTTGGGTATTATAAGGCACAGTTGTTTGATGTTTGATCCCATGTTGGTGAAGAAAGTTTTCAAATTCATCTGATGTGTATTATTTTCCATTATCAGTGTGAATAGACCCAATATGAGATTGTGCATCATTTTCAATCCATTTATGAAAGTTCTTGAATGTTTGAAAAGCATCAGATTTGTTCTTCAATAAATAAACCCAACACATTCTAGTGTAGTCATCATATATTTATTTCCATTTGTAGAAGGAACAAGCATTGGACCACATAAATCTGAATGAATGAGTTCAAGTTTTCTATGTGCTCTTGAATGTGAATCATGAAAATACTGTTTTCTATGCTTTTCTAGAATGCAAGCATCACATTGCTTAAGTTTCCTAGGAATTTTAGGAAAACCAGCAACACCATTTTTCTTCAACAAGCAGAGGTTGTCATAGTTCAAATGTCCAAATCTAGCATGCCATAATAAACTTGATGGAAGTGTACCTTCTCGATAATGAGAATTGTATGAGAAATGTTGTGCACGAGCAGAGGTACCTTACAGCTTGAGAAGCCTTTCTTCTTCTATTCCCCTCATGACAAGTGAGTGGTCAAATGCTTTTCTTACCTCAAGCTTGCCATCAAACATATGAATGGAGTGACCTTGCTGGCAGATGTGGACCAAGGAAAACAAGTTTCTCTTGAGCTGTGGAAGATATAAAACATGATGCAGAAGAAAGTCTGGAAGGCTAGACAGTTTAAGCCTAATTGTGCCAAGCCCCGATGGCTTGATTTTTGATTGGTTTGCAAAGTATACTACTCCATCAACATTGTCAGTAAATTCTTCAAAAAAGTCTTTTCTATGAGTCATGCGGCAAGTTGCTCCTAAATCAAGCAACCAATCATTTTTCCATGAAGCGAGTGAAGCATTAAATAAATCTTCATTTACTCCAATATTACATTGTGCCACAACATAGTGAGAGGATTCAGGTGCTTTACCTTTATCTGTATCATCAGTTTTACCTTTCTGTTGGTTTCTTTGCTGCTCAATTTTGTCCCTAGTAACTTGCATGTAGAGGCATCATGTGATCCATTTCTTTTGCAGCGTATGTAGTGCAAATCTACCTTTTCTCCTTGAGAGTGTCTACCCCCCTACCTCCAAAATATCTTCCTCTTCCTCTGGAAGAATCTTGAGTAGGATTCTTTTCTTTAAGAGCAAGGCATGCAACCTCTTCAGAAGATTCAGGGGTTGTCTTCTTTCCAAAAGCTTTCTCTCTTTCAACAAACTTTTTCATAAGAGAGTCAAAGGTGATATATTTGAGATTTCCATTTGCTTGCAATGACTCAAGATAATTGAAGTAAGTAGGATAAAGTTCCTTGAGAAAAGCGATAAGAGGAATATCTAATTCAACCTTAGTGGATTTTATATCATGCATTATAGATTTTACTTTGGATGCAAGAGCAAGAGGATCATTATTTTGCAATTCAAGAGTGAAGAGTTTAATCATGAGTTGAACAACTTCAAGTTCAGAATGTGAGTCATAGAGTTCTTTCAGCTTTTGTAAGGCTTCAAAAGTAGTTTAAAATGACAAAATATGGTGACTCACCTCTTCATTTACAGATGTTGCAATTATTCCATAAGCTTTATTGTTCTTGTTTTCCCAAATGGCGAGCTCTTTGTCTGAGGTAGGCTTTTCTGGCTCTTTGTCTCTGTCTCCAATGCAAACCCCTTTCCACAACTCATTGAAAATGAGGGTGTGTTTTATCATCTGGGACCACTCAGGATAGTTATCCTTGCCAATGAGAACTATTCCCACAATGGATATTGTTGAATGCATACTATAACAAAAAAAACTTCTGCTAGAAAAATTTGTTGAATGTTTAATACAAGCCTCGTGGTAGAGGATTGTAGTGTGCTAGATTATACCACAGTTATATTAAAAAAATGCAGTAATAACATTCAATGGTCAATGTTAAATGTAATAAAAATGGGAAGCAGAAGCTGTAGCAGTGTCGATATATTGTTGCCAAATATCAACAGTTCCTCCTCAGAAGGTTTGTAGATTAGTTCAAGAAAATGTATGAATTGGGAGTGAGAAAATTTCTAATATTGAATGTAGGACCTTTAGGTTGCACACCTTTGATGATTAGTTTAGAGAAATCTTGAATGCCAATGGCATCATCTCAGATTTCAACAGAGGCTTGGATAAATCAGCGACGTCGCCACATATTAGCTGTATATATCAGATGACATGAGACCATAGCATTCACAATGCTTCATGCCATGGCATACCATATTTTACCAGTGAAATGGAAGGCGATCCTCTGACAAATGTTCTAAGAAAGACTGTGGTTGCTGAAAGCAAACAATTTCACAATGTATTGCTTGAATGCTTCGAATAGGTCGCCAAGTGTGGTATGAAACAAGTGGTCCTCCACATAGCCACACGTATGGTGGTCCTATTGGAGCAGCGCCCTCACGTTTCATGCACCATTCACGTAGCAATGTTCCACTCACATGGGTATGGTGCGCAACACTCCCAGAAACTTCAACAACACTCTCGCATCAACATTCCTTCACGCTTCAACTCCTGTATGGAGTGAGCACAAACGCCGAACTGCCGCAAGGAACACATTTGCATCAAGGAATTAGTAACCTTGGTCTTCACTCGGCATGGTTGAATAGAGGAATCACTTTGATATCAATAGCGCTCTGATAATAAAAGGAGCAGTGTCTATGATACCAAGCAGATATGAAAGCACCAGCGGATATGAATAAAAATCTCAAAAATAAGAAGATGAAGTCGTAAAAGAAACCGGTGAACAGGGTTCACGCCTTTCCCTTTTGGCTCTGTCAATTTCTCCAACAGGGAGTATGCGCAGAGGGCTATTACATTTCAAAGTTGAATGGGTGACTCTTGCTCCACTTCTGGAAAATCGAGAGATGTTACAATCATGCAAAAAAAACATGCCAAATATTAGGAGGGAATGGTAGAGAGCCTAGAGAGTGCAGAAAGGACACTAGACAATTATGCACAATCTAGGGAGCACAGAGAGCGCAGACAAGGAGTTACAACTAATTTTAGGAACTTGGCTCTGATACCATGTCAGGCCAGGTAGTAACTCCACAAAATTAATTCATTGATTTCATTTAGGTTGGTGCTTATTATATACATGAGGGAGAGGCCGTTCATTTCATCTCCCGGTGACTATTCACATTATCCATTATTTATTTACATAAATTTCAATTATTCACCTAATCCTAATGATTTGGTGTCAACAGATTTGGGCCTAGCTTGAAGAGATTGCCCCCAATCCAAGTGAATGGTGTGTTTTTCCTTATAATTCTGCGCTTTTCCTTGGAAGACAGATTTGGAGGGAACTGTGCAACCACTAAATAGTTGGCTACGTTAGAAAACCATGAAGAGAGAACTGAAATAGTGAATAAATGCTCATCTGGCAGCTGGTCATCAACCATTCCTTCCTCACTTGCAGGCAAAGCAAGTTTGGAAAAAAAAATCTGCAACTACATTTTCTCTACTAGGGTTATAATTGATAGTTAGATCAAAATGTTGCAACAAAAGAAACCATCTAATAATTTAGGCATTCATATTAGGATTTTTCATCAAATATTTAATGCTAGCATGGTTAGTATGTACAAAGTTCTGGTAACCAGTGATGTAATGTCTAAATTTATTCAAGGAATGGACAACATCTAGGAGCACCTCCAACACTTGGAGGAGGTACTGTGCATTCTAGAAGAGAAGTAGTTCTATGCCAAACTCTCCAAATGCGAGTTTGGTTTGACATAGATGCTTTATCTCAGGCATATCATTGGAGCAGTTGGGGTGAAGGTTCATGAGGAGAATATTAGTGCCATTTGGGATTGGCTAGTACCCCGAGACGTGACTACGCTGAGAGGCTTCTTGGGAATTTGCACTTCCTACAGGAAGTTTGTCAAAGGGTTCTTGCAGCTGGTAGCACCCTTGACCGACTTGACCAAGAAAGGGGCCTTCACATGGACTGAGCGAGCGTAGGCCACTTTTGATCGCCTCAAGGAGGTGATGATTAGTTTACCTGTCTTACCATTCTTGGATTTTTCCCAGTCATTTGCGGTGGAGAGTGATGCATCAGGGGTGGGAGTTAGAGTCGTTTTGTCACAAGAGGGGCACCCCATAGCTTTCAGGAGTCAGAAGCTCCTACCATACGAGCTGTCATATTCCATATATGACAAGGACATGTTGGCCATCATGCATGCATTGGCCAAGTTCCACCAGTACTTAGTGGGCAACCGATTCCAAGTGAAGATTGATCACAACAGTCTTCAGCATTTCATAGGGCAGCAGGGCCTCAATATAAGCAACAGAGATGGGTGAGGAAGGTACAGGGCTACGACTTTGATATTGAGTATGTGCGGGGCAAGCACAACGTGGTTTTCGATGCTCTATCTAGGAGACCAGTTGGGTTATCTCTTATGAAAATTTTCCAGGATTGGAAGCCTCAACTGTTGTTTGAGTACTCTAAGAACAAGAAGGCCTGCAAGGTGCTAGAGGGGACACATGCAGATGAGAATTACTGTGTGATGGATGAGGTCATCTATTACAAGGGGTGCATTTACATAGTATCTAGATTGTAGTTGAGGGAGAGGGTACTCTAGGAAACTAACGATTCACCACTCTTTGGACACCAGGGGTTCCGAAATACTTAAATGGTTGTTCGGGAGAGGTTCATGTGGAAAGGCCTCAAGGAGGATGTGCAACAACATGTAAGGGAGTGTGAGGCCTGCCAGCAAAACAAGGGGGAGCTGACTCACCCTGCAGGGATATTACAACCACTTCCCATTCCAGAGGGGAAATGGGAAAGTATCTTGATGGATTTCATCACTGGGCTCCCCACAGTGCAAGGGAAAGATTGCATATATGTGGTGGTCGACAAGTTGACAAAATTTTCCCATTTCTTTGCCATCCCCACTAGATTCACGACTGCCCAGGTTGCTAAGTTGTTCTTCCAAGAGGGTTTCTAACTACAAGGACTCCCTAAGAACATTGTTAGTGACATAGACAATAGATTTATGGGTGGTTTTTGGCAGGAGCTCTTCAAGTTGGTTGGGACAGAGCTTACTCCTAGCACTAGTTACCATCGTCAGACGGCCTACCAAACAGAGAGGTTCAACCAGTGGTTGGAGGGGCGAGGAACTATGTGATGGGTCTGTAGAGGACATGAATTTGGTGGTTGCACTTGGGCGAGTTCTGCTACAACACCATGCACCACATGTCTATTGGTATGATTCCTTTTTGTGCCCTTTATGGTTATGATGCTCTAATGTTTTTTGGGATTATTTTTGGAGACAGCCGAGCCCCAAAGGCCAAAGACTGTGTCCAAGAGAGCCAAGATATCCTCAAAACTCTCAAGGATAATCTAGTGATGACCCAAAATCAGAAAAAAACTGTATGTAGATTGGCACATGATAGAGAGGAACTTTGAGGAGGGGAACTTAGTGTACCTCCAGTTGTATCCTTATAGACAATCCATGTTGAAACAGAAGGGGGCCGAGAAGCTACAACCACACTTCTATGGGCCCTACCAGGTGACCAGGTGGGTTGGGGAGGTGGCCTATGATCTAGCAATGCCTCTGGGGATCAGGATCCACAATGTGTTTCACGTCTCATGTTTGAAGAAGGTGATGGGACAATTGGTCACCGCAGCAACTGATCTACCCCCATTGGATGATGAGGGTCATTAGGTGTTGGAACAAGAGGCCATATTGGAGAGCAAGGAGAGAAAACTGAGGAGTAGAACCATCAAGGAGTTCTTAGTATGCTAGAAGAACTTACCGGATGAGGATGCCACCTGGGAGGGTGAGAACATACTAGAGCACCCGACTTTGAGGTTGCTTGAGGGAAAGCAACATTTGGGAGGGGAGGAATGTCATGTCCCTTCTCAAATTAATTAGTCATGGGATGCAACAACACAATTTTGGTAGCAATTTTGGTTTAGGAGGAGGACCCCACTTGCAGAAACTTAGGAAATATAGGTAGTTCAAATTATTCTTGGCAGCTAGTGGAATGTGGGGGCCACCACATGCATAATTCGAATTTGTCCAAGGAGGATATTGGAGGGAATTCAAGTTAGTGGAAGGAGGGGCCCATAAGAGGCTAAGGGAGCCCAAGGTCATAAAATAGGAGGGATCTCTCATTTTCCAGCATTATGATTATTTGACAAACAATCTCACCATGTTATGCTCCGTTGTTCAGCGAGTCTACTGGCTATTTAGCCACAAATCTCTCACGTGGGAGATTCAACCTCTTCTTCGAGGGACCATCTGTGCCCGCCCTAGGGAGGATGTTACATAGGAGTTTCCATGGAGTCTGGTACAAACACACACTTCAGCCATCAGCACTGGGAGGAACTACGTATCCTAGGGCAGCTAGAGAGAATGCAAGAGGGGTTGGAAAATCAATAAGGGGGATTCCCAGCTTGCTGGGAGAGCCGAAGATAGATCAACAAAGGGATTCAAAACTTGTTGGGAGAGCCAGGGGTTGAGGAGGAAACACAAAAATGACCACTTTGCTAGAGTAATAGCCAGCTAGACCAGCGCAGCAGTCAGTCAAAGTTCTCTATAGAGGGGTTGCGCAACGACCACTGTAACAACAAACTCGTGGTGCTAGGAGAGCAATCATCCGAGCCAAGGGTCTTCTAGGGAGTAAGGAGTTAGTCAATACAGGTGGATCCAGTGTTCTAGGGATATTTTTAAAGGGATTTGTAGGTTGTTCCCTGCAAGTCGAATTTGGCTGTAGCAGCTAGGGAGAGGCACCAAGGAAGCCAAGATCTAGATTCAAAATCAGAGAAATTCCCTTCTGGGTTTTTCTAGGTTTTTTCCAAAGAATATATGGCTAGAATGACAAAATTTTTTGGGTAGTTTTTGGGCACATCCCAACAGTTCGAAGTCAGCAGATCAACAATTTTGCTGGGAAAACGCAGTGCAAGTGGTGCAACAACTGAACGGCCATCATCTTAGCTATTCCATCACCTCAGTTTAGTCCAATTTGTCCTTGAGACAAGCCCAGTACACCATTTTATTTATATTGTACACATTGCCCTTAGATTTTATAATAGATGGCTCAACAGTTCCAGATTTACAATGTTTCCATGTATGTGTAATGCCTATTTTTAATTTTATGTTATTACACTGATTATTTGTTTAAATATCACTAACATCCCTACTTAGGAACATTACAAATCAGTCCAAGGGTTAACTTTAGCTTTCTTCACTAACTCCTCAAGAGACATGGTGTTAGGGGGCTGATTCTGGAGGATTTTCTCAATGAGGTCGTCTTCATCAGGTTGTCCCCCTCCTGTAGCAGCATCTAGGGTACAGATTGGGGAAGAATAGACTTCATCTTTCTCCTCCTCTTCTACAAATAAAGGTAAGTAATGCTCTAGAGATGGTTGAGCAAGAGGGTACAAGACCAATTTTTTGGACAAATGCCCATTTTTAATGGTCATGTTCCCAGCCCTGCAACTTATGTAAGCATCAACAGTGGCTAACCATGGCCTTCCAAGGATGAGAGGATAACCATTGAACTTGGTCTTACGTTTGATAAATAAGAAGTCAATAGGGTATTCCTAGGAATCAATGGAGACTATCACATCCTCAACAACTCCCTAAGGAGCTACTGTGGACCTTTTTGCAAGTTGTAAGACTATTGTGGTCTTTCTTAATGATCCTTTGAGATTCATTTTGAGCATAGTCTCCTTAGTCATCACATTGATGGCAGCCTGTTGACAGTATTGGACCTGCCAACATGTCAGGGGATATCCCTAGAAAGAAGTCCCAATTAGACTTCAGATTGTTTGGTGTAGGAGTCCCAGTAGTCGGTCGTACGGTATCGCCTTGACCGCGGTTTTGTACAGAGGCAAGTAAGATGCCCCTATCGGTAGCAAGGGTGTGACAACTACGACGAGTCAAGGAAGGTGCATGAATGGTTCTAACACACGAAAACTGGGGTGAGTGTGCCCCTTGGGAACCTATAATATTATGCGGCTTGTGTTGGTACCATTCCATGACCTCCTTTTTCCTCCTAAAACATGTCATTTGCCTACCTCTTTTCATCATATATCTCTCAGATCCCTTGAAAATTGATTAGTTAATAGTCTTATAGTTATTAAATTGCATTGAAATTGATTTAGGAGTTTTATGTTAACGAATTAGGAATTTTTGGCAAAATGGCTACAGGAAGTTCCAACATCCTGTAATTGGTTTATTGTTTGACATGTGGCATGACAGCTAGGCTAGAGCGAAGGGTAGGGATTAAAAGCAGAATGTCCAAGCATGGACGAATACCTATCCCACAACAGAATCGAACCTCCTACATGCGCGGTCAACGAAGGTCAAACTATGGCATGTTGGCGATAAAGGCAGCAACAACACACATTCTAAATTGATTTAGTTTTGTTTCCTTTTTGAAATCAGTTTAGGATATAAAAATTTTCAAAAACCATGACATGGTAAACGCGGCAACAGCCTGCTCATGAATGTACATTCGTTTTCGAGGGTTGTAGAACCATATGTAAAGACAGTTCTGGATAGTCAGTCAGTTTATCATTATTGTTGTTTCGTTTTGGAAAACAGAGTTTTGAATTTAATGTCAAGGACATCGTTGCAGTCACAATCTCTTGCGTTGATTTGATAATTGCGTGATAACAGTCCAGTATACCTCCGGAACACGGATGGGCCCTGCGTAACGTGGTATACTGTTGTTTCTTTCATTTGCAACTTAGGGTATTAAATATGCGCAGTGATTAAGAATTGGTTTATGTTTATGATATGCGTATGATTTATGCTTATGATCGAGCTTGAATAGATCATCACTGAGATGGTGAACCGTATCCTATAAGGGATTCGATCCCTGGTTGTCTTGTAAAGCAATGTCATGAACTCTTATGATTACGATTTCCATATATTTTTATCTTGTATGAATGTTAATGAATGCTGAGTAATTGTTGAACAAGGGTTTTATGCATGGTGTCTCTGTAAGGGGATTAAAATCTTGGTTTACAGTGATACACAACATTCTAGTTTGATAAATGAATTGAATCTTGGTTTACAGTGGTATACAACGTTTTTGAATTGAATGATAGCGTTGTAACTAGGTAGATTAGACTTAGCTAATGATCCTTTATGTCTATATACTTTAGACGCATGCCTCTAAGTCTACGCACCCTGGTCGATAATAAATATAGCCTAGTCTAGCACCCTAGATAGGACACTACATTTTGGCGCCGTT